>PVKS010012188.1:0-54506 GCA_004027875.1 Aplodontia rufa | reverse complement strand
TTGCCCCCTAATTAGAACAACCAAATATACCTCCTGCCAAGTATCCTTGAAAAGACAGGGGGATAAATCTCACACACATGTGTCCTTCTTGAAAAGCCACCGCTTTAGGATAAGCAGCAAAAATTCTGTTAAGTAAGTGTGCATGTTTGGGGCTGGAGCAGTGACTCAGTGGTATCACGCTTGCCGGGCATTGGTGAGTACCTGAGTTCAGACCCTAGCACCACATACATGACTAAGTGTTGGTGCAACGAGAACCAGATGAAGCTCTAAATAGAACTGATTTGCTCTGCTCTCGCTCTCTCTCTCTCTCTCACACACACACACATGCACACACACGCACTCTCTCTTTCTCTTAAAAAAAGAAAAAGTGCATGCTTGTGGCTACATCTCAAACTGGTGATTTCAATCCTCCCAGAGGGGTTTTGAAGTCTACAAAATCACAGAAAATATCCCAACATGCCTTCCACCCATGCAGTCCTTGGTGGCCTCTTCTGGAAGCCCCACACAGAATCTATCCCTTCCTCCAATGGTGTCCACCACTCCTTAGCTCCCATCTGCCTCAACTCCCACCTAAGGAGGAAGCAAGATGGACTGGCTGCTGTGTGTGTGTGTGCGTTTGTGTATGTGTGTGTGTGTATGTGTGTGTCCCTAGCTTAACACCTGGCACATACTAGATGCATAATGATAATTGGTTTGAATGAGAACGAGAGTCATATCTGAATGTTTTAGCTCAGTTTCTTTTCTATTTTCTGTTTATTTTTTGGCCATTGAACAACATTATCTGTTCCAAAAACCCGAATACCATGCAAAGCAATAATGTGAATGATATTAACAAGAAAACCAGAGGCAAGAAAAAAGCCCAGGTGTGGAAAGGAAAACAGAAATTGACAAAGGAGAGGTGATGGAGTATCTTCTGATCCCTGTCCCCCAACTCTTGGGAAAGCTGTGTTCTTCTTAGCTGGTAATCCCTTTCCATATTTGAGGGATGTGATGAGCTGGGCAAAGGAGAAGGGAGAGCCCGTAGAGCCCAAGGTAGTGCTCTTCCTCCGTTTCCTGGCTACCCCGAAGAAAGTAGGTAAAGTAAGGGGGCCGCTCCAAGGGAAAATGGGAGGTCAGAGCAGAACTAAGTAGAGATGAACAATACCATCAACACCTTAGCCTGAAGCCAGGCTGGGCGTGAAGGGGAAGGGGACACAGGAAAACCCAGGAGAACCCAGAGATGGTCAGTGAAGGGCAAAGTCAGGCTTGACCCACTGCCTTCTACTTGCTAAGAGTTGCTCATCCTGGTCCTCTAGCCATCATCTGGACTCAGATAAATGGCCATCTGAGTTGCATTAGCGCTTCATGGTAGATTTCTAGATGGGAGAGAGTCCCAGAAATCCTGTTCCCTAAGAGAAGAAAGAAACAAGCCCTTCTCTTCCCTCCCCAGGAAAACAAAGACAAGAGATAAAAATGGTAATTCCAAGGCTGGGGGAATGTGACCAAGTTGAAAGCAGGGTGAACTTGGAAGACTAAGTTCCGGTGAAGTTCTCCCTCAGGCCTCCTTGTGTTCTTTACTTAAATTCTTCCTCTCCTTTCTATGACGTGCTACTGATCTTCTAATGCAAAGGTGTTCTGGTTCTCTCATTCTCCAGAAATTACCCTTAATCCGTTCCTTTTCCTGTGCTCTAGCTGAGGAAGCTTTCAGACTGGTCAAGGGGCTGAGATGCTTAGACTAGCAGATTCCCGGATGAGCTCTCGGATGGTGGGTTTACTACTGGCCATCCTTGAGCCCATGGGTCAGAATGTTGAAGAAAGTTGTCAGTGTTGTTGGAGATCCATCCCTGTAGTAGCTATCATTCTTGTTTATCCACTTCTGCCCTCAGAAAATGATGGTAACGGTGATAGCATCATGACACAGGTCACATGCTCTGGTCTTGCTTTGGCATGGAGGGTTTTCTGGGTGGACTTGGGTGCAGTTGGAGCTGAGAAATATTGGTTTCCTGGGCTGGCAAGTGAGACAAAGCTTGGCATAAAGACTTGAGGTCAGCAGCAAAGGCTCAGCAGCACATAATCTAGGGCAAGCACAGATACGTAGGGGGGCGGGGGAGGCAGGCAGGGGGAGGGCAAAGGAAGGGAGAATAGGGAGGGATCTAGGGAGACAATCAACAATTTAGCATTCTCTTTACTCCTCAGAATCCAAATAATACTTATGCAATCATTTAATTTTGGAAAATTCATAATCTAAGCATTTATATTACTTATAGGGGTGACATATAGAAGAATCAAGAGACTAGGGTATGGGTGATGTGGGGATAATTCTGGTTTAAGAACATATGCAGGGGGCTGGAGTGGTGCCTCAGCAGTTATGGCACTGGCCAGCTACGCGCAAGTACACAGGTTCAAACCCCAGCACCCACATACACAACTAAGTGTAGGAGCAACGAAGCTATGTGAAAAACTCAATAAAAATTGATTCTCTCTGTCTCTTTTTTTCTCTCTCTCTCTCACTGTCCTTCTCTCTGAAAAAAAAGAACATATGCATATCATATTGTTGTTTTATATGCATTTATGACTGTACAATACCTCTTTAATAAAAAAATTTTTAAAAAAACAAGTGAGGTCAGGGGGCTGGAGTGGTGGCTCAGTGGTTACAATGCTTGCCTGGTATGTGCCAGGATGTGGGTTCAAACACTAGTACCACATACACAATGAAGTGTTGGAGCAATGAAAGCCACATGAAAAATTAATAAAATTGATTCCCTCTTTCTCTCTCTCTCTCTAAAAAAAAAAAAGTGAGGTAAGGAATGGGAAACAGACTGACCAGGGAAATGGAGCCAGGCTGACCAAGGTAAGTTGACTTGAGTCACTCTGTTTGGGTGGTCAGCTAGAAGTTTCAGGAGCAAATTAAAGTACTCTGTTCTTGATGGTCTCCAACAGCCAGCAGACAGAGACAATGGTATTTGGTCAAGGTGTCTAAGACTTTGGACGGAGAAACAGGCTAGAGGTTGTCGTGATGTAGGCAGGGTTCTCATCACATATCTTGCAAATGAGAAAAGTGTCCAAGTAGTGTTTGTGTTCCCACCCTGTGAGTGAGTCAGTGGGAAGCCCTGAAGACCGTAACAGCTTCAGATGCCTTATCATAATGCAGTCATGCTGCTTCTCAAGATAACCTCAGTTGCTAAATTACGATGGAGTCTCTTGGCTCTGCTTCCTTCTTTCCATGACCCTGGCCTGCTCCAGACAGACTAGAGACAACATTTTCTGGCCTAAAGATCTAGCCAAAAGGACCTGAGAAAATATATTTCATAGTTTTGGGTTTATAATCATCCTAGATGGCACAAGAAACAAATCAGCTATCTATAGCCTCATTGTAAACCTGGACATCTGGTCTGGCTACAGATCAGTGTTCCATTGTCCATCCTGGAGGCTTGATACTCTGTTCATCACTGAGCATGAATTGAAATACAGCATGCACTTGAATGTCGCACTGGACAACTCAGATATGCAAGATCTCCCTTGGGTGTAAATTTTTTTTTATTTTCTACTTAACCTTAAAGTATGTGGAGAACCAGAAAATGGCACATATTTCCTTCTTAGAACACATTTTAGCAATGGCACATGGCCCAGGAAGCTGCCATATCTGAATCCAAAGATTCTGAGTCTGTTGCGGCTCCTATTAGTTTTATTTTTAATTGCTTTCTCCTGTTTTAGATTTGATGCTTCTAAAGGGGGCAAAAAATGTCCATTCTATCAACTATCACTGTACCTATATGAGTGTTCAAGACTGGCCAGTGATTCAATAATCATTGACTACTTAAAAGAAAAGAGCTTTGCAGATTGTCAACTTAACAGATATCTCTGTGCTCTTCATTTCTCAAACATGACGCGTGGGTGGATTTGGCTTGAAAGAAGAAGAAATTTTACTGGTATCAGGGCAGCAATTTTTTCAGGACTCCATTATTTTCTGTTGCTCACTTTTCTTGTTGTCAGAACTGAAGAAGCACCAGCTACACATACATCAAGATAAGAGCCTTGCTTCCATTAATGAAAGGGGAGGGTTCTCTGGGAATCAAGGAGTTTTTTACATTGCAAATGGTAAAAGGGAATTTGTTTCAGGGTTTTATCTGACTTTTCATCATCTGGACAGCTTACAGAAGGAGAAAAGTTAGTATTTATTTTAAAGACAAAAATTGCTATTTCATTGCATCGAATATGGGTTGCAGCTGCTTAGATACATTGCTCTGAGAGTCAAGAAGGCTGAGCCTATTTGGCCTAGGTGTACCAGACAGGCAGTGCACAAAGAAAGAAAACTGTACTTAATTCAATCAGTGCAGTTGCATTAAGGAAACTTTCAAAATCCACATCTGACTGTCTAACTGAACAGCATCCTACGATACCCAGAGGGTAACATGGCTAATAAGCAAGTGTCCATTCACCTTAAGAGAAACAGAACAGGAAAACAGAGAAACATATTCATCTGGTTCCTCTTTTGCAATGTGAGAGAGAACAAAGCTCACCTACACTGCCAATGTGAAGATAGCAGGACTTTCAGGCATCCATGAGCCACATGACTTTTCTAACTCATTCTGGCCGTATAATTACCTGCCTGTGGCTATCTCTGAGCTCAGACGCATGGGCTTACCCCCATTCTGCAGACCATACAGCTCTAATCACATCTAACTGTCCTGTTTCAATAAAATGCCTCTAGGGAGAAGAGGGTATCTTTTCTACTTTCTGATTATGAACATATTGTTTTGCACATGTTAATGAACTTTTAGTGAGCAATTGAATGAAACCTGAATGAATGAACAAATGAATGGGCTTCTATTGGTATTCCCGTGTGTGATTATCATCACTACAAGTTCTTCTCTAGGTGTCCATGAAAAGAAAAGAATCCTCATCGTGGCTTTAAGTGTTAGGCTGATGTCCATCAATGAAATATAGTACCAAGTTCAAAAGTATCTGTGTTAGTCAGCCTTCCATTACTATAACAAATACCTGAGATAATCCACACATAAGGAGGAAAGGTGTGTTTTGGCTCACAGCTTAAAGTTTTCAGTACATGGTTGCTTGGCCTGTGATGAGGTAGCTCATCATGACGGGGAGCAAGCTGCCCACCCCATGGCAGTTGGGAGGTAAAGAGCAAGAGCAAGAGACCAGGGTCCCACAAGCCCCTTACAGGGTACATCCCAATAACCTAAAATATCTCACTGGTCCCTCCTCCACCTCCCAATAGTGCCACAGGATGGTGAGCAAGACTTTAGTACACAGGTCTTTTGGAGACATTTCAGATAATATCTATAGAAGCATCCATTCACAGATGTTAAATAGCTGGCCATCCTTGGCCAAGTAATCCTTTCCATTTAATTCCTATCAACCTTGTCTTTATAGATTCGGACAATCTCTTGGCCTCTCCCTTTCTTCTGTTTCTATACTAAAATGCCTCCCTTGTTATCCACCTTTTTGTACTTCCATAACATTAATCCTACACCCTTTCATCAGTCATAACTCTACAGCAACTAAGAAAACCCGATCCAAGTGCCTTAATCAGAATCCGTCTAGTGCTCATGCAACTGAAAATCCCAGAACTAGGACTGGCTTCAGGCACGAGGCTCAGCAGAGGTCATGAAGACCCGGTTTCTCTCTCCACAGATTAACTGTTCATTCCCCTGAACTGCCACATTCTCTAATAGACTCTCCCCTCCATTTGTAAAAATGTGTAGCGGCTCCAGTTGCTATCCTTCTCCGTTCAAGTCCAGCACAAAAGAAAGGGTTCTTTCCCTCAATAGTGCAGTAAATTCCAGAATTGATGCTCCTATCTCTGGCTTGAGCTAGACACATACACACGTACCCATTACTGTGCTCAGGGGTGAAATACTCTATTAGAATTGAACCAAATTTCTCACTCCAGTACTGGAACTCAATGCACTCAGCTAAACTCTAGAGCACGTAGCCTAAACACTGAATAAGGGTGGATTTTTCCAAAACGAAATCAGCGCATCCTCACCTTAAGAACTGCGCGTGAACGTTGAGTGGCCAAAGCTTCCAGCACTCATCACAATGCTAAACTTGCTTTCTTTGCTAATCTTTGCTGTGCCCTCTGCCCCCCCATGCTATGCACCCGCTTCCTTCTCTGCCGTTCTTTCCTGACACCTGTACTGATACCTTGCTTCCTCCCTCAAACACACATTAGTTCCATTTTTGCCTCTCTGCCTCAACAATTTCTCTTTTTCAGCTTCCTCCCGCCTCCACCAATTTTTACCTGATTTTTACTCCCTACCATCCTCTTCAAGAAGCAAAGTACCTGCTGATAATAAACCTAGCACAGTACTGGAACATCTGCTGAGACTGTTTGCTTTCTCTAGTGACCATGGAATCTCTCTCATTTTTCATCAGCTTTTCCCTTCTGTTTCTATAACCCCATCAAAACCAAATATACCCAGGCTTCCCCATCCATCTTAAGAAACAAGACAAAACCACTTTCATTTAGCCTTGGCAGCATGCCCACCCCCACCTTTCTCCTTCCTGTTCTCTGTCCCCTCCCCACCATCAAACCCTCACTCCAACTCTCCCCTCCCCTCCAGGCTTAAGCACTCTGAACTTGTCTCTGCTTTCTTTCACCAAACTCATTTCTAACATCCCTGAAGTTCTGTTTCTAGGGCTGTCTCCTTTCACCACCCTCCCAAAGATTTCCTCATAGTCAAAATATTTGAATCCTCTCTCTCCCTCACCTTTCACATCCTGCTTGCCCTCAAATGGACCCTGTGAGTGTCCCCTAACTCCATTCCCCACATCAGTCCTTCAGCTACTGCATTATCAGAATTCCCTGGTTCCTTCGCCTCCCATGCACACTTCACCCTGTGTCCTTCAGTGTCCTCCCAGGCAAAGCTCGAGTGAGCCTGGGAAACCTCTGCTTTCTGAAGGACTGTGCACAGTGGGCTACGGGATCCTGTGCTTTAACTTGGCATGTGAGATTGTGCTGCCTGTGTGCTCAGCTGCCACCGCCACGGTCCTAGAGATGCTCAGAGGCCAGCAGCATCACCCTGCTCCATGCTCACACTCATCCTTCCTCCTGGAATAATATTCTCATCCTCCCTCTCTCCACTTCTGTAACTGGGAAATTCCTGTGCTGTCTTCAGGGCCGCGATCAGCTATCTCCAACTCTTTGACACTGGCTTTATTTTATTTTTATGAATTTATGCATTGCTTTATTCCTTTCTTTATTTATGTATTTATTTAGTTTTGAGATATTGCTCAGGCTGGTCTCAAAGTCTTGGACTCAAGTCATCCTCCTGCCTCAGTTTCCTTAGCGCTGGCACTTCCCAAGGCCACCATGCCTTGGCTTTGACACTAGCTTTAGAGCTTTTCCAGCAGGACCTCTATCCCCACCTTGAAGCAGAATTATTCCCTTGCTGACTGTCTCCCCACACACATGTCACTCTCATTTATCACTGTCTGTGATTGTCTTAAAGCATCTGAACTCGAGCCTTCATACATAATTGTCTGTCCCTGTGCCTTTAGGTTCCCTGGTACCCACCTCAAGGGTCATCTTCTCCACCCCTCCACTCCTGATGCTGCTTCTGCTCTACATTTTTTCCATTCCCGAAATCATTACCTTTCAATTGTCCCTTCTACCCCTTTCTCAAGTCCCATGTCCTTGGCTTCCTTCACCTGTGAACAATCCCATTCAAAAAGCACCGGTTGCTAACTCCACATTTTCATATAATAAACATCTGCTGTCTTCGGCATCTGACAGGACATCTTTCCCTCCTGGCTCCCTCACCGATGGCGATGGCGCACTGCCCTTGTGACAGGGCACACCCGTTAATGTCACCCTTCACTATTCCCAGGATCCTGCTTTTTGTTTGTTTATAAACACCTCTCCTAAAGCTATCTCTCCACCTCCCTAATCATTTCTAAGTGTGGGATTGGTTTCTTTGACCACCAGCCATGTGTAAACTAGTGATAGGGGGACTATGTAACTTATCAACCAAACCAGGACATTCTGACAGTAAACAAGGGAGCTTATCAATAGTTTTGTCTGAATATCAGGTATCAACTGGGGCTTCCTTGGCCAATTGGTACATCTGTCCTCTCAAACTATGGCCTTGTTATTTGAATTTTCTCCCACGGGGATCCTGCAGTTAAATGCATCGCTCTTATCCAACATTGCCAACATCTTCTCAAACAGGCTTCATTTCAGGCTCACTACCTTTCACTAAGTCCCCACTGCTTGTAGCTTTCAGTATCAAATTCATATCCTTCCATCTAAGGTTTGTTCCAAATATCCCTGGTTCAAATTCTTTGAACCATTTTACCCCATCTGCCATCAAGCAAATGTTGGAGACTTTTGTGGGCTCTCTCTCTCTCTCTCTCTTCTTCCATCCAGTCCTCATCTGTAAAGACCACCTCTGTTCATAGTTCAAATTTACTTTTGTCTTTTTCTAATTTTTGAGGGGGTATAGGGGATTTAACCATGGGGCACTTTACCACTGAGCTACATCCTCAGTCCTTTTTATGTTTATTTTGAGACCATCTCACTAAGTTGCTCTGAAGGCTTCACCAAGTTGCTGAGGCTGGCCTCGAACTTGAGATCCTCCTATCTCAGTCTCCTAAGTTGCTGGGACTGAAGGTGTGTGCCGCCTCACCCTGCTCTCTTTTTAATTAAAATCCACCTCAAAGTTCATCTTCACCAGGAATCCTACCACGATTTTGAAAAGTTAGAAGAGACAATAACCCTATCCAAAGACAAATGTTAACCTCCCTGATTTAATTTCATTTTGTGTTACTTAACAAGAAAAATGGAGAAAATAAGGAGTGAGAAGAGGAAATTATAGTGTTTATCCATATACTCACCTCCACAATCTAACCTACAAGTACACTGCAGATAAAGTGCATGCCAACTATACAATGCGAGCTTGAGCATCTGGATTAAAACATGTATATATTTTTCTAAAGGAAAGACTTATTTAGCCCAAATAGGTTCAAGTCCCAGATTTGGTGATCCCATTGGTGGAGCCTTTGGGAAGAGTGACACATCACAGCTGGAGTGTGTGGCAGAGCAAAGTGCTGGCAACTTAAGCACCTACACATGTATGAATTTTTACAGGACCTTGGGGAACCTTGCCTAGGTTCCTGGGGGACATAGGGAGAGGGGCAGGGAGAGGGGAAGGGAATAGGAAGGACATCAAGGAGACCAGAGGAAGATAGTATGGGGGAATCTAATCAGAGGGGAACCTCTGACTTCCAGGAAAAGTCCAATTAATTTGGGGCTTAAGTAGGGGGAAACATGGAACCATGGGGAACCCAAGGCTGGGAAACCATGGACTGGCACCAGCCTTGGCTTATTCTGTCATTATACTTTTGTCCTTGATTGTTTGATGATGAATCCCTCCTAATTATAAGACCATGTTTAACGAATAAAAATAAAAAAAATAAAGAAACCGAAAAAAAAAAGTCAGGAACAGAATAAGAGAGAAAGATTAAGAGATCAGAGTCCCACAGTCCTTCTTCAGGGCACTCCCCCTCTCTAGGCCCTACCTCTTAAAGATCCACACCACCTTCTTTAGGGGTCTGGAGACCAAGCCTTTACAGGTGGAGCGCTGTAGGACACTCATCCAGACCACCGCAGGAGCTGAGAAGTCTTCCTAGAAAAGATGCTCAAACTTCTGAGAGGATGGTACAGTCTGAAATTAGGGAACCACGCCTGTTTCTTGACAGTTACAGTATGATGTTGAGGGCTTTCCAGGAATTTATGCATGCTTGGGGACAGCATATATTAATGGGCTCAGAGCTGCCCCCAAAATGTTGATATTTTTTTGTTCCCCGCAGAAAATGGTTTAACAAGTGCTAGTCCTAGGAGTCTGCGCAGTTTGGGAGATAGGTGCTCCTCCGACACGCAAGGCTGCACATTTTCCACCTTCTAACCGGAGCGGCTCCCTCTTCTGGCCAACAGAGAGAGAATGCGGAGGCAGGAAGGGTCTCCCTCTCCTGAGACCGCGGAGAGTGTGAGAAAGACTCGTCTTACTTTGGAAGATAAACAGAAAGATGTGAGATAGGCTCGTCTTCAACCCAATTATCACATTCGGTTTAATCAGCTTTGCGAGTCTCCCATTCTAATCAGAGAGTCACAAAATGCCCACCGTCATTCTCAGCAGAGAGCGAGAACAATCGCTTCCTTTCTCCTGGAGCTGCAGCCCTGCCAGCGCGCGGTATCGGAGAAGTCCCGGACCCGCCCGCTGCTGTCAGCTACTCAGGGAGCCCTGCCAAGCCGAAAAGGAAGGAGACGGCGGTTCGGGTCATTAAAAGGAGTTGCCAAAAAGTGCTCAGAAAGTGAACAATTAATTTCGGCTGTCAAAACAGATACTAGAGGAGCCCAGTTAGATTTCAAGCATATTTTCTCTAGCAGCAAATCCAAGGCTTTGTCGGTGATAAGAGATGGAGCAGATCCTGGGGATGTTTGTGAGGCTATATTACATAGTGGTTAAGACTGCCGTGGGCTTTGGGATCAGATTGCCCGGTGCGGTTCCCAGTTTGGACTTTCTTGGCTGTAGTCACAGGCCTCTATCATCTAACCACTCTGAGCCTCGGTTTTCTCTTCTCCGAAGTGGGACAGTACAAGCAGACAGGAGGAAGTAGGCACAGGATGTATGAAAAGCCACTCAGTACCGCAGCTGCTGTTTGTTGTTATTATTTGTGGTGTTGATGTTATCAGGCAAAACCTCCCTCTTCTCTTGAGACTTTCACAGGTTCCTTTCGTTTGTTCCCTCTTCCTGGATGGTTTGTGCCTTCTCCAAACTTTAGAAAATTTTTCTGAAGATCGATTCCTTTGGGGAACACTTGCTGGTAAGCAGTAATTTATTGACTCAGTAAAAGTGTTCCACGTGAATGTAAAAGCTCAAAGTAAAGAGAATTATTCTCTGTTGTTGTTCTCCCCTGGTGAGGCCGCAGTGTAGATAACACATACATAAGTAAAATGGAATTTGTAAAGCAAGAAGCAGAGTATTTTGAAAAATTAAAAGTTTCTTATAAATCTTTAAGAAAATGCATCTGTGTCAACACAATAAAAATAATATCCCAGCCTACTGGTTTTCATCTTCTAGCCCTGGGTAAGCACTAACTTCTTAACCCTTCCACTGCCATTTGATGGATAGGAAAACCAACTGCCATTGCTGTTAGCAGACATAAGAGGACACTCTACCTTCACCTCCCATGACATCTGCTTTCTCCTCTCATGGGGTCACAATTTTTCAGGTAAGTCAAGAAAGCTATATTTAAAAGCACAATGTATAATAGCAATCATTATCAAAGATAAATCATCTTTGTAACTTAGAAAATAGGTAATTTTTCTGGTTTGTTTAAAAAAAAATTCACTCTCCCTTTCTTGCTCCTCTTCCCCTCTCTATTCCCACTGGCATCTCCCATGCTACTAGGAAGAAGGTATGTCAACACTCTTCTGGTGTCTGCTAATCCATATTCATAGCTATGTCTCACACACTACCACTGTCTTCCCAATATCCATTTTTTCCCTTTCTTCCATGGTTACAGAACCTGGGTTTTATTTATAGCAACTATATGCCCAGGGGAAAGATGACATTGCTCACCTTTCTTTATAGCTCGGTGGGGCCAACGGACTAAATTATATAAGTGAAAGTGTTAGGAAAGATTTCCAGAATGCCTCCTTAATGATGGTTGCTGGGATGGGGTGCATTTTTTCAGCCATCTCCTCTTTCTCTTGCTTGCTCATTTGAACCTGGACGTGATGACCAGAGCTCCAGCAGCAGTTTTGGACTATATGGCAAACTTGAGGATGGAAATTATGCATTTAAATGATGAAAAAATTCCCTAATGACTAAGAAACCATTATAGCAACATTGAAAATCAAACTCCAGCTTTGTTTTTGTCTTTTACAAGATATAAACAATTTGGCTTATGCCATTGTTGATTCTGTTTTAAGTGAAGTTAGCTGATCCTACTGACATACCTATTTTTGTCTTCTCTTTTGGCCCCAAGGTGAGTTCTCTGCATTGGCTCATGTATCTGTCCCCAGACCATTCTATTGAGGTCCCAAGAAAAGTTTCATCACAATGCCCCCTCCAGAACATCCAAGAAAACTTTTTAAAACACAGTCCAGGTGAGTTTCATCAGCATGCTTAATAAGATATGTATCAGAACATTGATTTTCCAAAGGCAAATTAATTTTAGGTGGAGAAAAAATAATTGTGATTGTACTCTGCACATTAAATTTGACACATTAAATCTCACCAATGTGAAAGATTAACAAGGGTGAGTGGCCCACTGAAAACTCAAAGAAGTGCCCCTTTTGTATAAAGGAGATCTGCTTCCTCTTTAACATGTTGGTAGCATCTCTAATACTGCCTACCACATTGTGCAATGATTTTAGCAAGGCTTCTTTCTTTCAGAACCTTCCTATTTAAGTCCATATTCTTCATGCTAAGCATGGTACCTCCTACAAGGTAGATGCACATGTGCACGCACGTGCGTGCACATACACACACACACACAAATGTTCACAACTATTCAGTGAATGAATGATGTCCCTCGCTAGAGGTTCATTTCAATGATCATTTCTATCACCTGTCAAAATGAATGTGTCTTTCCAAAATCTACCCCAAATTAATGCAATAATGATAAAAATTAATAATTGTTGAGTCTTTTCTATACAATAGGTAATTTGTTAAGCTTGAAAAAGCTCTGTGAGGGGTGTGTGTGTGTGTGTGTGTGTGTGTGCGCTTATATTATGCTGATATCTGTGTTCCATGCTCAGGTCACACAGACTCTAAAAAGAAGCCAATTATTTTAGTGCCATGATCACTGAAAGGCCTTTCTCTCCTCTCTCCTCTTCTCCCCTCCCCTTTCTTCCCATCCTCTTCCCCTGTCTTCCCTCCTCCCCTCCTCTTCTTTTCTCCTCTTAGTTATCTTCTCTTCCCTCTCCTCTCCTCTTTTTATCCCCCCATTCATCTCCTCCACTCCCCTTTCCCCTACTCTCCCCTTTCATTCCCTCCTCTTCTCTCCACCCACCAGCACCCTTCCCATAAAGCCTGAATTGGGTTTTGAATGCCTTGCTGAGCATACTTTTTGGAAGAACTACTTTGATCTGTAGCCTACCTCTGGGGAGCAAAATAGCATATGTGGTTACTGCGCATGCGAAGTTTCATCTATGAAAGGAAATCAGCTATTTACCATGTAAGTTTGGCATTTATACATGTTTAGTATTTTCCTCCCTGTGGAATCAAAATCAAGTGTTAGCTAATTAACGATGTAGAATAGCTTAGGTGTGGAGCTGCATCCCACATTTAGGGATCTGGAGGAGTGCTAAGCTGTAGTGACTGTTCAGAGTCTTCTTGGTGTCTCTAACCACTGAGCTGCCTGGCTGTTCAATCCAAGGCACGCTTACTGCCCACAAGTGACCCACATACAACAATATGCCATCTGAGAAGTCACTTTCCAACTAATGCAAGTAAACTCGTGGAAAACAGATAATTGTGGGTTTTTTTTTTTTTAATGAAATCGTTATCTGTTTATTTGGAAAAGCCATTTGTTCCTGGTCACTAGCAACTAATTCCCAACACTCTTCAGATGTCAAATTTTAGTAAAAGATGAAACCTGGAGTGAATACATACAGTTTTGTTTAAGCCTAAACCAAACACTCTTATAAGAATAATGTTGTCCATTTGTTCTGGGCAGCAATTTTTAAGTGAGTGAAGCTAAAAGTTCTTTCTGATGTATAAACCATATAATGCTGAGCCTTCTAACCAAAGGCCTTGAATAACCCTAAATTTTCTATGTTGATTTGAATGCCGTTGCTGTCCAATAAGCATTCATCACTATCAAGGGTAAAAATAATAACATATCACAGAAGCCAATTCTCTCTGTGGTTTTCTCAGCTTATCAGGTATTTTAGGTATAAAGCTAGAGATAAGGGAAGTTCCACAGTAGAACCTGAACCTCCAAGACTTCTAAGACTCTCACAACACCGGCAGGGAAATATTCCCCTTGTAGATAACTTGATGGTTTCACAGGAGAGGAGTGAAAACATTTGGCAGTCCAAGTGCCTTTTTCTCCAACACATTGGGCCCATCATTTCAAATTAAGTCCAACAAAGTAGAGACTAGATTAAGCTGTGAGAGAATTTGTGAGCTGGAAAGAAATGAGACAAAGAGCAGAATACAGGTAAAAGGAGAAGTTTCATGAGCCTGGGAAATCTTGGAAGTTCAGCTTCACTTTTTCTTTCTTTCTGTTCTTTTCTTTTATTTTTATTTTTTTATTTTTTATTTTTGTACCAGGGATTGAACCCAGGGGTGCTTAATCACTTAGCCACATTTCCAGTCTGGTTTTTTTTTTTTTTTCTTTTGAGACAGATCTCACTGAGTTACTTAGGGTCTAATGTCCTGAGGCTGACTTTGAACTTGTGATCCTCCTACCTCAGCCTCCTGAGCCACTGAGTCGGCTTCACCTTTTTTTTTTTTTTTAAAGAACGAGTCAATTTTATTTATTTTTTCATCTGGGCTTTGTTTCTCTGACACTTAGCTGTGTACATGGTGCTGGGATTTGAACCTGGGTCCTCAGGCATGCTGGGCAAGTGCTGTAACTGCTGAGCCACTGCTCCAGCCCTTCAGCCTCATTTTTCAGCTCCCTTTCTCTGGAGTTCTATATGTGAAGTTTCCCGGAGCCTTGAACAGTACCCTGCCAGACAGTGGCAACTCATTGAATAGCTGCCTAATGACAGAGCAGATGAGAATGCTTCTGGATCCTACCAGATAAAGACCCAGGTCCTCCCAAGTAAGTTATTGAACCTCTATAAATTTTTATAGTTTCTTATCTGTGAAGCAGGGAAATGATAAGAGAGTCTCCTCAAGTGTAGGAACTATGATTTCATTAACCCAATTTTAGTATTGTGACCATAGAACCAGATAAGAAGGATGGACAGTTTCCATTAGGTGTTATTTTAATATCTGTGAAAGTTATAGTTCCTCCAGACAGGAAGAAGACAGGGGGTGGGGTGGATACAGAATTCTGATTACCAAAGTTTAGTGATAAAGTTGAAAAAGATTATGGAAGAATCATGTAAGCGCAGTCTGATCCAATGCAATAGAAATAATTTTGAAGTCAAAGGCAAAAACAAAGAAATGTCCTAAGAGAGCTGAAGAAATGTAAAATCCAGTTAATCTGTGAGGAAAATCAGGTACCATCTTCATAGGGAATATGGAACTCAGTTTGCTCAAATCAGAAGGAAAACCTAGTTTGTCTAGAACCCAGACGACGCCAACCTATAAAAGGTGTGACTTGGGGGTTCCTTTTGTACCACAACTCTTTAAAAGGAACTTGATGTGCTGGCCAGTGCCTCAAGGAAAATCCATCTCCTTTTCTGACCCAAGTACAGGTAGTTTTGCAGCCACTGTCCACTGAAGTATTCACTCTATCTTGCTTGTGATGCTATGATTTTTCAGTAGCAGGTTAGTATTTTTGACTCAAAGAAGTTTTAGAATGGAATACAAAGATTAAGAAAATTAAATCTAAATTAACATGTTCATTTTAAGTTCAAAAATAACTTTTGAAATCATCAGGACAATTTTGTGTATCTAATATTTGTTTGTAAGCTATAAGAAAATGTAGTATATTTAAAAAAAGAAAATGTAGTATATTAAGGTATCTAATAAGTTAGCCTCTGACATGAATTTAAGTGAGCAATTAACTGTAGGCTTCTGATATTAATTCAAAAGGTTCAAAGGGTATTTGAATGTTTAATGAAACTTAAGAATCATTATCTGAAGAAATTTAATTTATTAAACTGACATGGAATGACTTAAGTATATGGTAAGTTTTTTCCCATAGGAGAGACCTGTTAGCTTTGAAAGAATAGTCAATATATTAAATTGCTAAAAGTAATGTGCAGGGCTGGAGTAGTGGCTCAGCAGTTATGACACTTGCCTGACAATATGAGAGTCAAACCCCAGCACCATGTATATAACAAAGTGTCCCAGTAATGAAAACCACAGGAAAAACTAAATAAAATTGATTCTCTCTCCCTCTCTCTCTCTCACTGTTCCTCTCTCTTAAAAAAAAAAAAAAAAGTAATGTACAGCCAAATGTGGTGGCACATGCCTTGTAATCCCAGCTTGGGAGGCTGAGACAGGAGGATCACAAGTTCAAAGCCAGACTCAACAACTTAGCAAGGCCCCAAGCATCTTAACAAGACCCTGTTTCAAAATAGAAATTAAAAAAGTGAGAGAGAGAGAGAGAAGGAGAGAGAGAAAAAAATGAGAGAGAGAGAGAGAGAGAAAGAGACTGGGGATATTGCTCAGTGGTTAACTGCCCCTAGGTTCAATCCCTGGTTTAAAAAAAAAAAGTAATGTACAGTATTTAGAAGAAGTTTTTTAACTGAGTTTGTAACTGGAATTGCTTCACTAAAAGAAATTGATTCATTTGGCTTGAAGAGGCATTAGTCAATGGTTCCCTTGAAAATGACTGTTAAAATTGCTAGATTTATAAATAGACTAGGATTTGCTAACTTATTCATTCATGTATTTGTCTGCTATGTATCAGGCACAATTCTGTGTGCCAGGAATACAGAAATGAACAGATGAAGAGCAAAAAGTTATCTTGATGGGGTCCACATATCCTAAACTTCAGAGTTTTAGAAAAAAAACTGAGCTATTGAACTTTTGCTTTTGTACACTGGATGCTAATGTTAAAAACAAATTGGCCACAAGTAGTCTCTTCGTTGCATAAAACTTCCTCTAAGGAACACCCAAAATATCACATTGGCAAGTGTTTCCATTCATCCCTGTATCACTGGCACCTGTCAGTGGCTTGAGTGTTGAATCTTCTATTCTGTCTGGGTGTTTTTTTATATCATTTAGAAGAAATCCAAGCTCATCAAGATTTTCTTCTTAAAATCTAATGTCTCCAACATGGGCAGAGAGATATTTACAATTCAGGTAATGTATTTCTGAGTTAAGAAATAAATGTGCTGATAGAGGAAAGGAAAAAAAAACTTTGGAGATGAAAGTGTCTGTGCAGAATGGAGAATTCTCTAGGAGAGGCAGGGAGGGATTTAGGTGAAGGGCTGTGAGTCCTCAGGGCAGCTGAGACATTGAGGGACTTGGGTCCCCAGTGGAGAAAGGGTGGTGGAAAAATGCAAAGAATTTTCAACTATTTCAAAAAACAAGAGAAAGAGCTTCCTAGGTAAGTGTTTCTAAAAGCTGGAAGTCAAAACTACTTCATTTCAAAAGTCTCATTTAAGCAGCTTTTGCAAAATGACCTGCAGACTCAAGTGAGAACTGTTTCCATGGGATAACGCTGCTCAGTTCTAAAAAGCCAACTTGCAACCAGTCTTTTGAAACATATCCTTTTTGCAAATTGATCATTATTTTGATAACCACATGACACAAAAATAACACCCAAGGTAGTCCCTACAAAGTATAAAGAACCTGCCAAAGCCCAGCAGTGACCAGGCAAGTCCAAAGCTAAGAACTCACGGAGTTGTGCAACCCACGCCCATTTCCAGCTACCCATGATTGATTGATTGTTTTTTGTGTGTGTGATGCAGGGATTGAACCTAGGGCCCTCCAACACTGAGCTACATCCCTGACCCCTCCAGCTGTCTTTAGCCCAGCAAGCACAATTTGCAGACTTCAGGCAATGCTGGTAGCTCCTGTGAAAGCTCTGGCTTCATCTACCAGTGGTCCATCCCTGACAATTATGACTAACAGCAAATTACCCATGCTGGCACCTAGAACCAGGCAGCAAATAGATGACCTGGGGCAAAAACATGTAGAGGTTAAATCCTTGGAAGAACTGATTTTGAATCAGAACTAACACTGACTGGCTGGACGACCACGAGCAGGTTACTTAACTTCTCTGTACCTCAGTTTTCCCACTGGTGAAATGGAGTTTATAATAATGACTACCTGGTGGAGTTACATAAGATAACACATGCACAGAACACTGTGCCTAACATATGGTGAGTTCTCAGATGTGGGCTGGTACGAGTGTGCCCCAATATGCAGCAAGTACAAACAGAAAGCCACTTTCTATCTTCTGCTTGCAGAATGGCATAAAGAGTAATTAGTAATTGAAGAAACTAAAAAGGGTTGGGGGTGTGGCTCAGTGGTAGGGCATGTACCTCGTAAGCAGGATGCACTGGGTTTAAAAAGAAACTAGAAAATAATCCAATGTCTATTTTTATTTTTGAGATGCTGGGATAAGGAACAGGTTTCTAACCACTGATCAGGATTTGGCTTTCACCTTGTGAATGAAAATTTCATTTTAGCCAGGCATGGTGGCACATGCCTATAATCCCAGCAGCTCAGGAGGCTGACAGGAGGACTGAAGGTTCGAAGACAGCCTCACCAACTTAGCAAGGCACTAAGCAATTTAGTGAGACCTTGTCTCAAAAAAAAAAAAAAAAAAAGAAAAGAAAAAGAAAGTAAGCAAGAAAGAAAATGGGCTGGGGATGTGATTTAGCGGTTAAGCAACCTTGGGTTCAACCCCTCATACCAAAAGAAAAGAAAATTTTATTTTAAAAAAGTCATTAAAGAGCTAAGAAGACAAAGCATAATGATCTAAATTATGGATTTTAAAACAATCAGTGCCTTTTCAAATGTTCAGTCCCCACATTGGAACAAAATACCATGGACAAGAACTTGTTGAGAAAACGATTTCTGTAAACAGATCCGTATAAACCAGGCTGAGTTATTAAGGGGGAAATGAGTTTAATAATATAGTATTAATCAGGTTGAGTATCATCCAGAAAAGGTATACTATTAAAATGTTTTGAATATTAATTGACTTCTGGTAACTTTAGTGTTGTAAATATTTGTATTATAGTGAGGTAGACAGTTTAAAAGAAAACTCTCCATTAGACAGACTTAAAATTTTGTAATAATATTTAAGAAAATGATAACTTTATGAAAGAATGAAATATCTGATTAATGCTTAATTTTGTACAACTCGAATATAAACTTTAAAAATATTAGACATTATAACATTTGAGTGCATATAACGTTTTGTACATTAAGATGAATTGCCTGCTGTTCATTTCCTCTTTGCACTTTCAATCACCTTAAATAAACAAATATATACAACCTTAACAGAACAACAGTGCATCCAAAGCAAATGTGCATTTTAAATTATTTCTCCTGGCCAAGTCCTTTCTTTTTTTTTTTCCTTAGCATCTTATATTAGCATTTATCATCATTTCCACCCATTCTTGGACAGTTTGTAGTTCTCTGAACCAAACAAGCAACAGGTTTAGAGGGGGAGAGAGCAAACCACTTAGAATAAACCAAAACTTTCTTTAATAGTTGGTACAAGTTCCCCGGTTTCAACCATTTCATGGTCAAAGTTGAGGAGCTCACTCTTCAAAGGGCCTTCTCAGGGGCAATGTTTGAAAACAGTACTGGGGCAGGCTGGGAAAAGTTCATGGGTTTTGCTGCCTGGGAATGGGTATTTCAATTTCTCTGTGTGCTCTCTCCTGCTTCCTTCCAGAAGATGGATTCCACCCCTGCCTCCTTCCTTACAGCCTGTTCCCCAATCTCCCACCCCAAGCTCAATGTAACACTTGGCTCTTTTCACAGTTTCTCATTACTAAGTTTTAAAAACATTGCCTAACTGGTAATTACAATCTAAAACAATTCTTTTGGGGAGCCCTGGGCGATTGTTGGCTGGTAATCTTTCAGGAATGTCAGAAAGAGGGGAGGGAACATAGATGTTAAGAAACTTCAGAGACAGGGGCTCTTGTCCCCTTTCATCCTCTCCTTCCCTGCTCCAGGCCTGGCCCTTTATCCCCATCCTCCTGTGGGGCCCACCATCTCCCCTCCTGGTATAGCCCTTGTACTTCTGGGGTCCTCTTCTGCCCTCCATATCTCTTATCTTAACAATATAGTTCCCCACTCCTACCCACTTTTTTTTAAAAAAATTAGGAAATCACTTTCCCCTTAGAAGGAAATGTTTGAATTTTGGCAAATTCTATTTTGAAGAAATCAATTAGAAACAGACATGACCATTAGGTGTGTTACCTCCAGCCTAGGCTAATGGACCTTGGTGTCAGCCCTGTCAGAGGAAGGCCTTGTGGTTTCTCATTTTCCTTCAGGGGGTTCCATATGGACTAATTCTTGTCATTCCATCCATACCAGCTCCCTCCCCCCCGCACCAGAAAAAGCAACTGTAAAGGCATCCAGTGACCTGAGCCCTCAGGAGTGAGATAGACGTTCCCAGTGCCCACTGCTGGAAGAGGCCAGGGCAGTGATGGCAATATATTCATGGCAATATACAAGAGTGTGAAGAAGGCGCTTGGGTTCACCTCTCTCAAAGCTCCACTCAAGGCAGAACCCTTCCTGACTCTCCTATACCTTTTGCCAATTTCCCTAAGACTTTCTGCTTGTGAGGTCACAAGACATGGGCTGTGACAGGGCTGGAAAGACCCCACCTTCTTCACACAAGCAGAAACATCCAAGATGTGTTCAAAGGTGGGTAATTCTTTCTCCCACAGTTTCCTTTTAAAAACTGTTATTCTTTTCAATCCATGGAGCAAGTGAGAAACAGGCATGTGTCTACCCTCCCCCTACCTCCTATCAAAACCTGTGAGACACACAAGGAAATCCAAAGCCACAACAACAAAGGGGGGAACCACGAATGAACTCCTTGGCTTGTTTTTCCTGGGTGGCCAGGCAAGGTGTGAAAATCCTTTCTCCCTCTGGGCTAGCAGGTGGAAATTTCTGGGGAGGCTGTGCTCCCTCCTTGTGCACAAAGCTCTCTCACGCGTCCAGGCTGGCTCCCACCCCACCCTCAGCCTCTTCCAAGGCCAGCTGCCAGCTTCCTCCTCTGCTTCTTTGCAGTCAGGCCTTCCCTGCGTCCTGGGCCAAGGCGGCGGAAAGGCACCGCTACCTGCAGCCGCAGGACTCCACCACCATGTCCTCATACTGCTTGTAGACTACATTGTTGCCGGCGTCGATGTACAGAATGCTGATGGGAGTCAATTTGGTGGGCACGCAGCAACTGGGCGGGGTGGAGCCGGGGTCCATGGAGTTCATCAGAGTCTGGATGATGGCGTGGTTGGTGGGCTCCAGGTGCGAGCGCAGCGGGAAGTCGCACACGCCCTCGCAATGGTAAGCCTCGTACTCTAGGGGCGCGATAATCCAGTCGTCCCAGCCCAGCTCCTTGAAGTTCACGTGCAGCGGCTTCCTGCTGCAGCGCACCCTCGACTTCTTGCCGTGCCGCTTGCCGTGGCGGCTGGCGAAGGCCGTGCGCCGCCGCCGCCGGCCGGGCGAGGGCAGCCAAGGCCCGGCGTCCGGGGCCCCCGACGGTGGTGGCCAGGAGCCCTCGGCTCCTGCGCCCGGGCCCGCGGCCTCCGAGGAGCCCAGCTGCTCGCGCATCTCAGCGAACAGGTTCTTGCGCTGGGATCTGGTGAATACCACTAGCAGGGCGCGCTCCTGTGGGGACCGCACCCTCCGGCCGAAGCCCAGACTCCGCAGGTCCGGCGGCGGCGGCAGCAGGGGTCCTCGCGCGCGCGCCTCCACTTCACCGGCGTCCGGCTCGCCCCACGCGGCCCGCAGCTCCAAGCACAGCTGCTTCCAGGGCTGGTGGCGCAGGCCCTGCCACACGTCGAAGACCTCCCAGCCGGTCGGGGGCGCCCCCTGCGGGTCTAGGGTCCGCGTGTCCAACAGCAGGGGCGACAAGCAAGGGAAAAGCTGCACGTGGAGCGGCCCTGCAGGAGGCCCCCAGGGCGCAGTGGGCGCCTGGCGAAAGAGCCGCAGCTCTGCGCCCACCAGCTCTTCTTTGTCTGAGAGCGTGGACACATCAAACAAATACTTCTGTCTCCGGAGAGGAGTGTGCGAGAGATCGTCTGTGAGATAAAAAATAATTACAGTCAGTTTCACTTAAGGGGGAGATCAGCCCGCTGCTCCCTGGGCGCCCCCAGGAGGAAGAGGGCGGGGAGAGGGCAGGCCAGCTCGGGAGTCCAGCTCAGCCCGGGCCTGGCCACCCCCGGGGTTTCCCGCCTGGCTGGTGCACAGACTGGGAAGGGGCCGCACCAGGACAAAACTCCATCTCCTGATCAGCTCTGGGTTCCCAGGGTGGAAGTCCGTGGCTGCTGGCAAGGCGGTTGATCCAGTGGCCTCCTGGGTTTCTCCCTCAAGAGGTTGTGTAACCACTAATGTGCCCTTTGCGGTGGCTTCCCCCAGATCTCCTCTCCCACTGCTGGCTCCTTCCTGTCATTCAAGTCTCAAATGTCACCACCTCCTAGAGGCCATCCCGGACCACCCTGATCTAAAGCAAACCTCCCTTGGTCACTGTCACAGGACTTTGTTTATTGCCTTCCTGGCTCTTAGGATTATCTACAATTACCCGGTTTATATTTATCTCCTCGGTGATCTTCCTTTCCCCTGCCCCCTGCCCTCCGCCAGCCTATAGGAATCAGGACATGTATCTTGCTCACCTAGATTCCTAGATGACCTAGGGCACAGGCTAGTCAGTGTGAAACTTTATAGGGGGGCAATTCTCAAGCTGGCAGTCCAATGAGAATCTTCTGGAGAATTTGAAAAGTGCCAGTGCTCCAGCTTGGTCCTCTACTTGAACCACTGTCTAAGAACGGGTCCTGGGAATGGGAGTTCTTGGATGTTTGTCGGTCAGCCTTTTTTTTTTTAATCTCCAAGATGATTTCAAGATGCTTCTACTGTAGACCCCCAAGTCCAAGGTCACATTGGCTGCCCATCAGACAGTTTTGCTGAGGCATTTAGGCCCAAAACAATGCAAAGAGAATGAAGAGCTGCTGAGTGACTTCTTTTTCTTGTTTTTTCTTTCTTTCTTTCTCTCTCTTTTCTCTCCCTTCACAACAAATAAAAGAGTAGCGAAGCTTTCAGAAAATATAGGAAGGCGTAAACAAACATGCACATCAGATATCTGAGAAGATACTGCAGTCGGTGAGAACTAGATATACACGGAGGGAGAAAACCTCAGCCATGGATAGTTGCATGTGCATGAGTGCGTGCGCGCGCACACACACGTGCACAGTGATATTTCTCTCTCTTCCTTTCCTTACACCCAGTTTGAAATATTCTTGGTTTGCAACTAGAGCCGAATATAACTGTTTTGGTCACAAGTGAGGAAAAGAAACTTGGAATACATAGAGGGTTGCAGGCTTAAAAATCCAAAGCAAATTCTTCTGAACCAAGGCAAAACTGGACTCCTTTTTTGACACATTTGTACATGAAGCCAATCCCACTTCAATGTGCAAGGCGGAAAGCTAACCAGATTTTCCTGGGCTGCCTTCCCATAAAGTATTTACAACCCAGCAAATACAAAAATCCCCAAAGCCCCTAGCAATCCCCAGAAGCTAGTAAAGTTTGGGTCGATTTCAATAGTAAAAGTGTCACTGGGTCCGGGTCCGACCCTCACTGCATATCCAGATGTAGCCCCAGGGCACCAGCTTTGGAGCCTCAGCCACACCCCATCCAGCACTCTGGGCTGACCGCAGGATGGGCTGCCCCTCTGGAACATACAAGCCCTGACCTGAGACGGAGCTGCAGAGCTACGGGAAGGGTAAGAAAGGTGAAAAGGGAAAAGCTGCTAGAGGCAGTTGATTTATGGAAACCAAGACCTTCAAACCAGTCAGGGTCACATTAAAATCAGGGGGAATTCAGCATACTTTCTTCTCCTTAAAAGAAACCTGTGGCTGACTATGCTTAACACTGCCCAGATCTCAGGACTGTTGCCTTACACTTCACTTCCCTGCCTCCCTCCTACCCCCACCAATGAGGGATGTGATGAGAGGGACAAACCTCAAGCACTCGCTGTACCAGCTACACATTGTGAGGGCTGACATGTTTCTAATGGTTACTTTATTCACATCAGTTTTGTAAGTTAGGTAGGCACTTGAATTGCTCTTATACTACAGATGGGAAAATCAAATTTTGGAGAAGTTAATTATCTAAAGTCAGACAGCTAGTGAATGCTGATGCTGAGATCCATATTTCTGTCTACTTAGTTCCAGAATTGGAATTCTTAGTCCCTAAGCCCCATTGCCTCATCATATAGTCCAGGTATTAGAGTCTAGAAGCAATCAAGAGTGGCCAGGGTTTTACGGAAGGGAACACAATCCAAACTGTATTTGCATGACTTGCTAGGAACAAAACCTGGGCTCCTTTAGGAAATCATTTCCATCTCTGCTAACATAATTCTTGAACTACTCTGTCACTGACTAGAGACTATTAGGCAGGTATAAAGAATGATTTATTTCTCTCCCATGCAACATGGAGAGATCAGCCTTCTTCTGATTTTTTTTTGTAAGTGTGAGATAATAAATGGTTAGTTTGCATAGCTGAGTCAAAAACAAGGCAAGTGTCTGTAGCAAAAGGTCCTTACTGATTCTGCAACCTTGGGATTTCTAATAATCATTCTAGCAAGACCAGTGCACGGTTACCCTTTCAAGGACTCGGGGAAGAATGCAAATATGGCCTTCAGCTTCCATTCTGCTCTCTTCTCTTCCCACTCCAGTAGCATCCCATACTTCCAGGGACCTCATGTACATGCATGTGGACCCTGAACCCAGATCCTAGCATCCCATACCAAAAGTGGTATGGTTCTCTTTTGTGACAATAGACTTGATAAAGAAGCCCTTCAGGCATTGGAAGTGGTCTCAGGATTATCTGTGCAAGAATTCTGCAGCCCAGGTACCTGGAGTTTGATCTAGAATATTAGCTTTCAAAGTGAATAAACTTGCAATAATCCCTAAATCTGCATGAGCATCACATAGGAACTTGTTAGAAATGCTAATTATCTGGGCTGGTTACAGTAGGTTTCCTGGCTGGGTGCTTGCCTAGCATGGAGAGGAAGCAGTTCAAACCCCAGCACCACTTACACAATGAAGTGTCAGAGCAAAGAACACCACATGAAAAACTAAATAAAATTGATTCCCTCTCTTTCTCTCTCTCTCTTAAAAAAAAAGAAATGCTAATTATCTCAAGTCCCAGAAGTCCCTGAGGTTGAGGTGCATTTCTAAAAAGTTCCCAAGTGATTTCTGATTCTGCAGGTCCAGGGAATCACCCTTTGAGAACCACTAGTGTAGGAGGGTACATCTCCTAGGATCTTTGGATTCCCCATTATATGAGGCACCATATGGGGAGGGGCATCATTGAAGAAGGGAAAAAACAAGACCCTCCAAAGCACTGAGCCCAATGCAGGGTCTAAGCTGTTATCACCAGACCTAGCCACTAACTCAGCTCTTTCCTGGACCCCACAGTCACCTTCATATTTTTTCATCCTTTCAATCATATCCTTTCCCAGTAGGTCTCCAAACCCTCTAATCCCTAAACAGAGGGTCCAGAAAGGTGGCTGCTCTTCACAGATCCCCTACAGACCAAATTCCCCACCTGTCTCAACCTGCTCTGGAGCCATGCATCACAGACATGGTCCAGAGGAGGCCGTGCCCTGGGGAGTGTATGCACCACCTTGCACTGTGACCCTGTAGACACTTTACCTGCAGAGCTGATTTCACAAAGCCAGGCCCAGGTGCCATGGGCCACGTGTGTGTAGGAGCCTGGACCTTATCACTGCCTTTCACAAGCCTTCTTTCCCACCCACCAAGTCCTATATACACGAGGAGTGATTCCCAACCCTTGACTACATACAAGCACTGTTCATTTCAAAATCTGTGCCACTTTCCTACATCCTGGAAATGAATCATAAGCTTCAGGCCTTTAAATGAAAATGATCAGTAGTACATCATGGGAGATTTTATTTTGCTTTTAATTTGAATTGTTACAACTTAGCTCACACCCCAGTTCACTCAGTGTTTGCTGAGTATTCCACATATTAACTTTTCAAGTTACAATTGTTGGATATCTCTCCCCCCTCCTTTTCTCTCTCTCCCCCTGGTGGGTAGAGGAGGCAGGAAAAGAGAAGGAAGGAACAAATCACTGAAAATCCTTTATAACTTGGTCTGCAAGTTGATAAAAGGTGAAGAGTTCCTCCTAGGCACACTTCTGGGGTGCAATTTATTTAACCAATTAATTAAATAAATAAAATAGGAGGGAGGTGTTGGTCAAAGGGTACAACATTTCAGTTAGGCAAAATGAATGTAAGTTAAAACCACAAAAATAAAAAAATGGTAGAGCATGGTGGTATGTGCCTGTAATCCCAACAACTGCAGAGGCTAAGGCAGGAGGATTACAGCAAGTTTGAGGAAGCCTCAGCAACTTAGCGAAGCCCTAAGCAACTTAGAGATCCTGTCACAAAATACAACATAAAAGGGGTGAGGATGTAGCTCAGTAGTGAAGCACCCCTGATTTCAATCTCCACTACCAAAAAAAAGGACAAAAATTGTAATAAAAGTGAGGGAATTAATGAAAAAAGAAATAATTACTAACAAAGTAGATACTAATGTGCCTATGTTAAATGAGGAAATTGACTTAGAAAAGAAAAAGCACCTGTCCACAAGTCACAGTTTGTGGCTGGAGAAAGCTAGAGAGCTAACAGCAGAATAGAAAGAAAAAAAATGTCCAGACTTGTACAGACCAGACTCCAAGGAACCCAGCACCAAAACGGCAGCCTGAGGGACACCGGACAGCGCCAGGGTGGCCTACCTCGGTGCCTCCTGCAGAAACCTACTCCCTGGAAGCAGCCTGCAGTAGGGTTCTGAAAACCAGAAACTTCCTACACTTGGGGGGGGGATATGTATGCAGTTTGAGGGCACTTTTGAGGGTTCAGTTGGATTTCCTGTCACTTGCCAGCCCTAAGAATGGATCCCAGGCTCCAGATTTCTTGACCAGAAGGGCACTTGATGCTATAGACTCTGAACTCACATCTCTGAGTTTCTGGTGACACTGGATGACCACTGCCCAGATGGCTGGCCAGACCCACATAGACCTACTTCAAAGCACAGTTAAGCTTCCCACCCATGTCATCTGAGGCACAGACCTTGTTATTAGGCAACAACTCAGGCTCAGAAAGCCCAGAAGACAGTGGGCTTTCCCACCCCACATGCTTAGACAGGGATGGGGGATTCAGATTCGAGAATAGTCTCTTTGCAAATGTAGCTTCAGATGTCTTTGCAGCTAAGCCTTTCCCATATCCTCATTTTAGAGCCATCAGTATCATTGAGCATTATGCTAGGAACTTTGATGGCGTTTTTCCCTGAATCCATCCCGCAAGCATCAGAGATTGCTCTTACTGTTGGACTCATTTATAGATGAAGCTCCTGGAGGTATCTCAACTTCTCCATTGTTTCACAACCTTGTAAGAGACAAGCAGGGGAGGTGTTGAAGGTCCTAATTTCAAACCTGTGGACTCTTGAGGCCAGATGCCTTTACCGAGGCCCTGATTAGGCAGTGGAGCAAGAGGGAAGGGGAAACTGGATGAATGTGTATTCCTCCTTGATGCAATCAGTACTAGGAGGCTGTGTTCCCTCAGGTCCTTCCTTTTTCTTTACCAGAAGGAAGACTTCCAAGCTTGGAATTCATGGCTGGGTTTGGAGTCATGTCTTCCCTAGATTTCTCAGCTTCCACACTGCCCTGAGATGTCAAAGTCCCTTAGGTTGGAAAACAGGCCAGACCACCAGTCCCACCCCCTGGGATAGCAAGGTCTCTCAGGGTAACCTGTGCTTCAACTATTCACTGTGCACCTGGGGTACAGTAATCTCCTGGGGATGTAGATACTCCTGAGTCAGCCCTAAAGATCCGATCCTTGAAAACTGCTGGGCATTTCCTACGCATCCTTTCCAAAGTAGAGAATTTGGGAGCAATACACATAGGTCACCCTTTCCAGAGTGCTCTTGCTTGACCAACCAGCCTAATAATTATAATAGCAAACACACATATAGCTCTATGGGCTGGCCATGATCTAAATTCTTTAAATCCTCAAAATCACCTATGAGCTGCTCATCACACACTGAATACACCTATTGAAATTTCATGCTGTACCCCATAAATATGTACAATTATTGTGTCAATTAAAAGTTTAAAAACCTACGTCTGAAAAAGGTATCACTATAAACTAAAAAGGTATCACAGGAGGCTTACGAGTAAACTTGCCCAAGATAGTAAGTGGTGGAGCTAGCAGTTTAGCCCAGTATCTATGCCACTATCCTAGGTGTCAAAGCCTTTGATGTCTGTCCCAGGGTGTTTTAGCTCTTATGTACTTCCCATGCCTGGAAGGAGGAAGGGCTTTATCCCTGCTCTGGAGAGTCACCTATTTCCTAATCAGCAGACCTTAAGGAATGTCACAATAGGACTTTTGAAAAAGAATTTACAAGGAAACTTAAGTTTCTCATCTATAAAATGGCGATTATAATTCCAGCCTACACTGCCACAGAAACGGGCAAGTGAGATAAGGTGAGAAACTTCTGAAGAAGTTACACTGGTGTTACTTCTACTGAAAATGCAGAATGACCATAGGAATTTACAATCTAAGTGGCATAAATTTCAAAACTGATCTGTGGGGCTGGAGCGGTGGCTCAGCAGTTGGAGCACTTGCCTAGCATGCTCAAGGACACAAGTTCAAACCCCAGCACCACGTACACAAAAAAGTGTTGGAGTAATGAAAGCCATATGAAAAACTAAATAAAATTGATTCTCTCTCTCTCTCTCTCTCTCTCTCTCCTCTCTCTTAAAAAAAATGATCTGTGACTTAGTGACTGGATGACCTCGGTTAGACTGGGTCATGTAATCTATCCCAGCCTCCCATGCCTCATTTTAAAGTGGGAGAAACATCTCCATCTTGCAGAGTCATTGCAAAGGTCAGAGTCAAGGGGTGCACAGTACATGGAAACCCTCAAGGAATGCAGCCAACATTACTCTAGCTACCCTACATACTGGTAGGGACAAGTGTAGCTGGCTTTCTCTTGGCCTCCCTTAGGAAATGTGGTCCAGTTCTTTCCACAAAATTTCCAGAAGCAAATAAGAGGGGCACTTCTGGGCATCATGAGTAAAGAAAGCAACAGGGCTTCCCCTTCCTGCTCCTATGAGGTCCAATGAAGGTCAAGGCTCATTCAGGCTGCAGCAGCCTTGTCCCTATATTGATTCTTCTTAGTCCTGTGATGCCATTTCTGATACTTCTGTCCCTCACTGTTCCTTCCACAATGCCAGGTAAGGGACTCCACTTCATCAAGGATTGGGTCTTATTGCAAGTTTTCTCCTGGAGTGTGGGAAACAAGGCAGCACTGGCACATAATACTAAATGACAGGGCAGTGGCAGCCCTGGGCAGCCCTGAGCGGGCCCCCGGGACTTCTCTCCTCTTTGGCTTCCCTTTCTTGGGACTTGATCTACAGAGTGGGGGTGGGGATATGTTCTCCATGCTCATCTGACAAAGGGGAGAGAGGGGTAGAAATTAATAACCCCTTGGGCTGCAGCACCAGGAATTAGGTTGGAACCTGCTGCACCTGTCAGCTAGGAAGTTTGCCTTGGTGGTGCGGGCTGTCCTGTGCACCCCTTTGCTGCTACAAAGACACTGGCCCAGTTTTTCTCCAGGTCTCTTGGCTTTCCCAGTGCCTTCTCCAAATGCTTGTTCTGCTGTTCTGGGCTTCGTTTCACTTGCCAAAGACAAGAAAAGGCCGAAGGTGAGTCTTCCACGAAGTCTCCGCTTTTTCCATCCCCTCGCCTGACCTAGCAGATCAGCACCCTTCTCAACAGGAGCCTGAGCTTGTAGACCTCGCTGGCTAAGCGGTTCTGGTAGTCTGCCTGGATCCCTTGGAGAAATCACAGTATCAAGCTAGGAATTAGGGTGAAGTAAAGGAGGAAAGCTGGGGCAAGAAGAAGGGAGAGGGAACCTTGTTTCCCTGAAAGAAAGGCTCACCACCTAGCCTCAGCAAGAATTCAAAGGTGATAACTTCAACCACACTGGACCTAATTTCTGGTGGGCGACATGGGACCGGAACCAGACCTTTCCCCTGAGCACAGAATACATCCAGCAGATGTCTCCTTTTGTCGCTATAGGTTGAAACAGATTCATTTACAAAGTAGTGTGCATGAACTTTGTCAGTGAAAATTCGCTGGGCCCTTGCTTTCTTGTCGGTTGGTAGCTGAAGAGCCAAGATCCAAGACACTTCCCCAGGCATCTGTAGTTTCTCCCCGGGTGGAACTCTGGGTTGTAGCTGCTCAAGTATTTAGTTGACAACACTGCAAATCAGAATCAATCAGAAGCTCATGAGCCCAACCCTCCCTTTCATGTGGCCGCGCTAAGCAAGCACCCTGTACCGCTCTGGAGTTCTCTGCAGTTCACAGACCTTATTACCCTCGGGCATCGAGTGCTGAGCCCGGACCAAGGTGATTTGCTGGGGTGGTCTTCCCTGCAGTGTCCACAAGGAGCCACGGGGACCACCAAAATATAGGCCCTCTGGGAAGGGGCTAAGAGTGTTCTGTCAGTCTAATAGCCGCCTTAGGGGCTGGAACTTGACCGGCCGCTTGGTTTGCAGACTTCAGATGAAAAGAAGACAAAAAGGTGCCCATTTTATGAAGTTTCTCCTCAACCAGTACTGAGGTTGCAGGTAGAGTCAGAGGTTCAAATTGGTATGCAGTCCTGGGCAGAATGCTGGGCTTTCAGCGCCTCGTAGTCCTGAGCAGGAGAAACTGCAATGACGCGTTCTCTAAAGTGCTGGTCCGGGTCCAGACTCAGACAAAAGGGATCGCGGCAAACCTGCTAGAGACTTGGATCTTGGTCCGACTTCCGAAACAACGTAGCAAAATGAGATTCACATTGTGAGCTGTGGGCAATAGTCTCTCAGTTTCTCAATTTCCCTCTCTCGGAGTCTTGGAGCCTCGAAGCGGCAGTCGTCGCGGAAGTGGGGAAGGGGTGGTCTGGAAGCCAGGTTTGCGACGGAGGCGCAACGATTTGCCTAGTCTCCCAAGTTATTTAGGGATGCCCTCCACTCTAAAGCCAACCCTCCGCACTGCCCAGCTCCCATCCTCTGCTCTTCTTCTTCAAGCTGTGGCAGCAGCAACCTGTGCCAGAGGCCCGCCCCTCTCCTCTCTTGCACGCCCACTATCTGGTCCCTAAACCATGCCCCGCCCCCAGACTCCTGCGCCCGGGGCTCTGCAGCGCGCGCTTCTCTCAGAGTGGTCTCGGGCCGCCAGCTGCGGGGTCTGCTCCAAGATCCTGCAGCCCCCATTCCAGGAGAACCTCTCTGTCGTCCCCCAGCAGTACCATTGGCCTTTCCTGGAAGGAAAAAGGACCGCAACCCTGGAACCGTTAGAGCAACAAGGTCCTATTTAATTCCAGTGAATAGGAGATACTATTTAACAGACTTTAAACTTAAAAATAAACAGCCAGGACTGGGGGTGGGAGTAGGGAAATGCCAAGCAACCAGTGCCGTGAATACACATTCCTGCTTTCCACACCTCAAGGGCTCAGCTCAATTCTGACCTCCCAGAAAGCGTCGTTGGACCCGGGTTATTCAACATTCGAGGTGTTATCGAACTAATGCCTTTCACTTTAGCCGAAAGCATCCAAGAGTTATTGTTGATTTGCCCTGGGTGGTTTGAAGCTTGCAGCAGACCTGGCAGGAATCAAAAGTTCTAGTTCTAACCTATTACTAGCATATTCCCTTCCCCCAACCTCTCCATTTCATAACCTCCCCGCCACAGCCCCAGGAAGGTGCACCGGTGTCTAAGAGATGTGCCAGCACCCCCGCAGAACTCCTGCTGGGGAAAACAGGCTGCACTGGGCCTCTATCAGTGCAGCACCCCTCAATCCCAGAGTGTCCAGGTGGCACGCGCGTCCTGATTCAGTTTGGGACGGGGGGGATAGGATTCGCAGGGCCTGCCACGGGCTAAGGATTGGCTGAATTTTAAATGTGCAGAACTGATGATCCCCTCCCCCACCAGCAACTCCACTGCACAAACTCCCAGAGGCCCAGAGCCTCCGCTGTCCGAGAAAAAAAAAAACACTTGATGTCCTTGTCAGATTAGCCTCTCTTGCCAAAGAAGCTCACCAAGAACCCTCCATTCTCCCTGCAGAAGAGGCTAGGTGTCAGCTTCTTGCTTTTCCCTGTAGGATCTTAGGAATGGGGATGACAATAACTGATAACTAACCAACCACAGGTTAGGGTTGGGTTGTGGCCTTTAAGGTCTACGAATCATTCCACCACCTAGGAGAACAGAACAAACTTCTAGTTTAAGGCTTCCTTTCCCCCTCCCCCTAAGGCCTTTCCCAGGATCTTTCACCGCTGGAGAAGCATCCTGAGCCTGAACTGCCACACCGACTCCGCACCAAAGTTCCTGCCTGCGCGCCCTCACACGCTCACACTTGAACGCTTAGAAAGCCTTTCCCAAGGTTGTTCCCGCTTTCCGGGGAAATGAAGCCTAGATTGGAACCTTCTGCCCGGCTTCCTCATTTGGCCGTCTGGTCTGAATTAGTGTTTTTATAAGGGACTCAAACAAATCGAATACAAGGTCACCAAATAATTAACAGTTGCGAATTCCCTCCGTCCCCATTAAAATACTTCCTTGCTTATATTTCATTTTCCGTTTGCCAACGACAACAGGGTCCCGGCAAAAGCGCTGCCGCATTGATTACACCATTCAGCGGCCCAGGTCCACCCAGAAACCCTCTGTTTGGCATAAACATGCTGTACCAGGAACAACTTCAATCGCAGGGGAACTATGTGGCTCTTTGAATGTCCTCCCGGCAGAGGGACTATCCTCAGCATGATTCTGCCCAGCCCGCTGATAATCACGACCCACCGGGGTAACCGGAGAAGCCAACATACAATCATCAGCAGACTCTCCAGAGAGTCATTTCTAGGGTGTCAATTTCCTTAAAGATGTTCCGACCTTGTTTTGGTTTCTATCCGTTCCTCCCTTCTCCTAAGACCATTGTTGTAAAAATAACAAAAATTAAAGATATTCTCATTTCAAAGCCTTCTGGAAGCCTAACTCATAGCAATAGTCTTATATTCATTTATTTCCTTTATATTGGAGAGTTTTTTCTTTTTAATTTAGCACTTATCACTACATAAGCTTGCAATTCTGAGTGTCCTCCCTCTGCCCTGCCCACCTCTCTGCTCCTCCATCCCTTAGCCCAGTTGAATTCCTGTAAGTTCTGTTTTCCCCAGGCTCCAGAACTAGTGTCCTTTTTAATGAGTGATTTCATGAGCTGACTGTAATTTCACTATATCTAATTGGTCTGTTCTGATCATATGACTACACCAACACACACATGCAAACACTTTCTCTTTATGGATCCAAACTAATTTTTAAGGTACAATAGAAAAGCATTTTAAAAGATCAGGGATCTAATGAGTTTTCTTTGCCTCTGCTAAAATAAATGTAGGAAGAAGCCAATACAACATAAATTCAGACCTTAAAATCCAAAGTTGTGTAAGAACCTCTAACTAGTTCTTAAAAGGCTACATTGGAATATTTGGCCAAGAAGAAAATCAATCTCTCTCTGTCTGGGTCTGCCTGCCTCTCTTCCTCTCTCCCCCAACTGCTGCTTCTTGCCATCATCCTTAGTAACCTCCTTACCCTTATTCTACCCATATAGTGCATTGGTTTAGCATTCCGGATCTAGAACCTTAAATGAGTTTCTCCTCTCACTAGCTGAGTGACCTTGAGGAACTTAGGTAACCTCTCTGTCTTCTTTAATTCACCTGTAAAACAGGGAAGGTATAGCACTTCCCCTGGGAGTGATTGTGAGAATTAAATGAGATAATTCAAATAATAGATTTTAACACAGTACTTGGCCCACAGTAATAGTTCAATAAATCTTGGTTGTTATTACCCTTAAATGTTCAAAGAGCAAACCAAAAGGAAAGACTTTCTTTCTTTCTTTTTTAAATCTTGCAATAAAGTCTCCTTAGTGAAAAGTTGGGAGAGGTGGCAGCAGGTATGATAGCACAGAAGGTGACATCTTAATAGAGCTAGAGCATTTTTCACTCATTTAGGGCAGAATTTATCTTTTTCATTCTCAACCTCGGGCTTCAAGTACAATTTGGGTTCCCAGGTGAGGAAGGCTTTTTACAAACACTCTGAGTCACTAACAACTTTTGGACCGCTTTGGGGCTCCCTCCCTTTTCTTTACTTCTCCCCTGGAGGGACCCTTTATTCTCAGAACCAGATCTGCCACACTCTTTGGGGATTTAAACATCCCTGAGGCAAGGCGCCAAGTTAGCAGGACTGGCCCAGCACAAGGCTGGCCCCTGCTCTCTCCTGGTTGCCCTGCCATCCTCCTCCAGGTTGGGGGAGGGGATGTTGCACGGTTTGGCGCGGTTAACCCCCACGTGAGAGGGGCGGAAGTCCTCTCCGGGAGACCTGGATGTGCGGCTAGCGGGTCCTTTCCATCACGGGAGACTAGACACCGTTTGATATGTTATGACATGAACCCTCAATTAGATCGCTGAGTTGAAACACTCCAATCAGAGGCCCGATGCTAAGCAAGCCCCGGAAGGTCCAGCCCGAGGTCAACGCTGGTGACACATCAAATCAAAATCAGTGAGAGGGAAAGTGAGGCTTTTCCTTTATCAAGCTGGGGCTGCAGCCAGCAATGTACCCCCTCCTCCGCACTCCCTTCCCGCCCGCGGATCCGCTCTCCTCCCCAGCACGGTGTGCACCGCTTTCCTAGACAACTAGCAGCGGTTCTTCGCGTTTTGGGGGAACTGAGGAGTGGAAAAGACGCAGCCTTTGAAGCAGAGGCTCCGGGGGTCACGTCTCCCACCCCATGGGGACCGCTCGCAGCCCCAGCCCTCAATAGTTTTCTGGGGTTGAAGGTGGGCGGACGTCTGGGTCTCTATCCGGTTGGCCTGGAGACCTTGGCTCGGGAACTGAGGCCCCCACCAGCCCAGGGGTAAAACCAACCCCCTTCTCTACCTTCAGAACCTGGTGGCTCACTGCGTGGAGCGCTGGGGGTGGGGTTGGGGTGGGTAGGGAGGCTGCCGGGCAGGAAAGGGTGATGATTCTTGTCTACTAGGGACCTGGGAAGGGACACTCCTCCTCCTTGCCTGAATTCCGAAGGCTTCCGTAGACACCTGGGAATAGCCCGCAGGGTCCCTTGGCCCTGTGCCAAACCTAGAGGACACGGTGAGCCAGTTAGGGGTGATTCTAGCTACTTCCCGGGAAAATAAAACAGAGCGCCAAACCGCGGGCCAGAGTAGGCCTCCGGGATTTCTTCCCTCGGGAAAGGGTATCTTGAGTAGTTATCTTTTAGCTTCCTTAACGTCTCCTTTGGCAAGATAGAGAAGGCGGAAAGTTAGCAGAGGACTGGGAGGCGGGGCTAGCTGCGAGGAGCGGAGTACCGGGGCAAGGGATCCTGCTGTAGCTCTCCGAAGAAGCCACGTGTCTTCGCAAAAGGTGACTTTTGTAGTCCTACAATCATCATAAAATACCTGGCGTTAATTTGGGGTCAGGACCTTTCAGCAGCTCATAACCCCGCTGACCTCGGGCTGCAGCAGCGCACGCAGCGTGGGCTGGACTTCCGCGCAAGGAACGCTACTGCTAGAGAGATGTTAGGGCTTGAGACACTTTAGAGCCCAGGGCTGGGAGCCCTTAGCCCGCTCTGAAAAGCTTTAAGAACTTATGAGCACTCTGGTAGCGGTAGCTGAGGTGATTGAGCAGGTACTCTACCGGAACTCCAGGGCTCTCCGGGTTTCTGGGCAATTCCACTTTCACCCATCTGGAAGCAGAACCCTTAAAATTCGCAGAGTTAAGTCTGGGGAGGGTGATGAGTGGATAGCTGCCTAAATCTCCTATCTTCTTCCTTGCTTCTCATCACTTTCATCTTTCCCCTTCCTTTCCTTTTCCTCCCTTCCTTTCTTGCCTCCTTACGCATTATTGTCTCTAAAGACCTGTGGAACTTTACCCAGTTTTTGATATGAGGGGGAGCGCGAGGTTTTCTCGAGGGCACCGGCACGCTGAAAACCAGCGATGGTGGCAAGAAGGGTGTGCAGGGATTTTCGCAGACACGCACAAGTGCACCAGCTCTGGTAGTGGAGAGGTGGGGTGCGACCCCTAAATGCTCAGAAAAAGGAGCATTCCCTGGCTTAGAATGGTGCATTGGCATACCCATGTACCCGCGTGCTTTAAGTACCAACAACTCCCCAAACTTAACCAGCCTCCTTCTCCAGTTGCTACCTCTGCCTTTGCACAAACCACTGGGGTCGTGGCTCTGAACCTCTGGGTACTTGACACTGGAGGGAAAAAAATAAATGGTAGAGGACTTTGGGAGCGGGACCGGCTGACCACCGGCTGACAATTCCCACACTCCGTGCGGGGACGCGCGGAAAACCCACGCCGAGTCTGCACCAAGGCACTGCCTGACGCCGCTCGCTAACTTGCTCGCTCCCGCGAAGGTTGGACTAGCTGGCTTTTCCCAGAGAGACTAGAGCTCTGGGTTTAGCATTGCTCATTCATGCCCTGCCTCCCCCACCCCACCCCCGCCTCCTCCCATCCCGGTTCGACCCCGCAGTCCAAGTCTTGGACTGCGCATTCTGCACAGCACGGGATCTGGGATCCGCAGACATAGAGTCCATCATTCCTTGCCCTGCCCCTTCTCCATCCCTGGTAGTCTGCCTACCACTTCGCTTCATCTACGCTTCCTCCACTAGCTACCAGATGAGCAGCCACAACGCTGTTTGCAAAAGACAGAGGAAGGTAGGAAGGAAGATGTAAGCGACAGAGGATTGCAGACTGGAGCAAAATCTGAAACCGCATTCAGAAACTTACTCCGGCTTGAGAAAAACAATTTAGAAAAGAAAGGGGGAGGTTTCCAGAGCGGGAAGGGAATGTACAAATGTAGCTTCCTGCCTGAGCCAGAGCAGCGCTCTGGCTGAGGAGCTCCAGAGGGAGGTGACTTGGGCGTCTCTTTACCACTTACCTAGTCCTCTGTCTACAAAGCTAGTGATCGTATTAGCAGACTTGGAAGACTGGAAAAAGCTGGCATTGATGCCCAACTTCTCTGCAACGGAATAAGTCCTGTAGATTGACAGCATGTACTCATGCGGCACCACGCGCGGACCTCTGCCGGACTGCTGAGACGTCTGCCGCTGGGGCTCGTCCTGCGGCTGCGACTGGAGCTCCTGGAGCTCCTGGGGTGTCCGGCCCGCGGCGCTCTCTCGCGGTACCCGTGGCATCTTCCCTTCCTTGCGGCTTCTCACGCCCTTAGTGGAGTCCAACTCTGAGGTGGACGAGGAGGAGATGGAAGCCTGCTGGGAACTGGGCAAATCCCACAGGAAACTGATGAGGAAAACGGCAGAGAGCAGGACCCTGGGAGTATCCATGGCGAGCGAGTGGCTGCGTCTCCCCGGAGAGTCAGCGGCGGCGGCGGCGCAGGGAGCGCGGGGCACCGAGCGGCTGGACAGCGGCTGGGGCCCGGCTCCTCGGGCAGATTCCGAGTGCGAAGAGCCGGGTCGCAGCCACACAAACCCCGGCCCTGCCACGCCCCCTCCCGCCCCTCGCCGGGAGGGGTGGGGAGGGTGGGAGGAGAGGCCGGGTGGTGCGGGCTGGAGGTGTGGGGGAGAGGGGCCGCGGTGGGCCGGTGTGGCAGGAAGACGCAGCGCCCCCGCGGGACGCGTGCGGGGTTGCTGGAAGGAGGGCGCTGAGCCCGCCCTAAGCGGTGGCCGGAGGAGGGCGGTCCGCTGTCCGGCGGTTCGGAAGCAAGGGCCTGCCCTCAGCGACAGTGTCCCAATGGCACTCTCAGAGGAACAGTTCCTCCGCCGCGCCGCGAGAGCTCTCGGTCCTCGCCAGCCACTTGCACGCTCCAGGATCCGGCGGCTGGGAAAGAGGAAGGCGGCGGCGGCGCCCCCCAGAGACAGCTGGGAGCCCCTGCCGCAGGCTGCCGCGCTGGCTCCGGGCGGTGGTACCTTCTCTCCTTGGCCGCGACAGCCAGGCCGACCCTTCGCTCCCCTCAGGGACCAGCCCAGAGCCCGAGAAGCCTCGCGGCGGGCCAGACGCAGAGCCCCGCTCCTCACAGCCCCATTCTCTCGGTGGGGTACCGCTCTCCACAAAGACAGGCGTCTATTCCCCACCCTCGAGGTCAGGCAAAGGCCACGAGTCTTTAGAGTTTGGATGGATGCTAAAAGCTTCTGAGCTCCCCTGCAGGCCCCAGCCTCTCCTCTTGCAGTCCCCAACTTCTTCTGACGCTGGCTTTAGCCGCTCCGTTTCTCCTTCGCTTGCTGGCGGGCTCCTCTCGCCTCTTGCGGCTAGCCCCCCACCTCCACTGCATCCCCATTTTCCCTCTCTTCTGTCCCTCCTGTCTTCAAGACTTCCTCCTTCCTCAAGTTCCTTCTGCATTCCAATCTTTCTTTCCCCAGCCTGCGTTTCTTCTCGCACTGCTCTCCCGTCTCTCTTGGCTTCCCACCCTTTCTTTTCCCGGCCTCCCCACTCCCCTTCCAACGGACCCCTCCCTTTGCAGCTCTACCCCAATCTGTTTCTCTTCAGCCCAGCCTCGCCCCATCACGAGTTTCCTTTATCTGTCCCCAGATTCCCGGTGCCTGTCTTCCCCGCCCACTGCCTCGCTCAGTTCTGGGCCTGAAAGCTGGAAGACCGGCGGTGGAGGGCTGCTCCTCGCAGGCTCAGGGCTCTGCGCCCTGGAGGGCTATAGACAGAAGCTCCCTTGCTCATTTATTGCGTACTTAAACACCAATCATAATATGCCCCCCTTTAATCGTCCCAGTACTGTGAGACTAGCGTGACTATTTTCAATTCCGCGAATGAGAAAAGTTAAGACTGAAAGAGGTTAAGTGACTTTTCCAGGGTCACTCAACCAGGTGGTATGCAGCCAGGGACTGAGCCCAGGCTTGGCCTTTAAGCTCACTGTTCTTCCCACTCGATAGAGTCAGCCCTAGCCCAACATTACCTTTCGTTTTTTGCCTCCCCACCTCAGTCCGTGTGGTTTCATTTAATCTCAGGTAGTCTCCTCTGACCTCCCATGCCCCCCTCTTGTGTGTGTGTGTGTTCCCTCTCTGTTCTCACTCTCACTTTCCTTCCTTTTTTATTTTTCCATTTCATCTTCTCTTTGTTCCTTACCAGGACCTTTTGCCTGACAGCCTGCAGGGGGAGAGAGCTTTGTTTCCCTTCTGACTTCACTCTATTAACTTTCTTAAGGTCCGGGCCATGCCTCCTCACACTCTGACCTCCCCCAGGTAATGGCAAACACCAACAGGGGTCATGTGTGTCAGTCATGATTCTGAGACTTTCACAAACGCTGTTTCATTTAATCTTAATAACAATCCTGATAGGTAGTATTGGCCCTGAAGGGCAAGGAAGCTGAGGCGGAAGGTCTCACTGCTCCAGAGTCTGAACTCTTAACCACTGGGCTCTGGAGCTTGGCTGTGCTCCTCTTGCTCTGCTCCATGGATTCTTCTGGCTCTATCCAATCATCCTTATTTCCCTAGTTTCACAATTGTCAAGTTCTTACACTTGAAACTGCTTTACTATAACCTTTCCTTTTTTCTTCTCCCTGGGCTTTAGATTGGCTTATTATCATTTTCTAAGTTAATAACATATAAGGAAACGGAACAGAAAAAAAAATCGGTTTGAACATTTTTGCCACTACAACAGATCAAAATGTTTTTGCCTTAATGGATCCCCCTTTTTTTTTTTGTGCATGTGTACTTTTCATATTATGGCCACCAGGGAGAGATGCCATGTCAGATTCTTCCCTTGTCACATTTTACTACCAAACCCATTGCCTTTGACATTTCTCTGTGCCCTCTGCCCACTTTGCAGGCCCTTCTGCTTGCCTGCATGTGCCACCTCTGCAAAACCACAGACTCAAAACTCCTCATGTCTCATTTTCCCTTTTGCCTACCTGCTACCCCTGGGATGCACACGGTCTTTCTTGGCCTGCTCTGCATCTTGCTATGCACATCGGCTCTCAAGTATCATCCAGGAGAAGCTTCCTCCTTGTGGTCTGACTCCATCCCTTCCCTCAGGGACATGAAACCTTGTGGTTTCTGTTATCACAACTTTAAATTCTATCAATGTGTTGTCTGGTTAATGATGATTCATGGTTTTGGACCCTCCATCCAATAAGTATGTTTCCTGCCTGCAAGGGCAACTCTGCCTGTTCTCGCTACATTTTGCCCACAGCAATTATTATCTGCTACAAGTTATCAGTAAACAGGAAACAAAGTAATGAGCCTATTCCCTGAGATTCAGGACCTCCCAGCATACTAGATAGAGTCATGTGGAAGAGCAAATGACACAAGAATCAGGACCACAAAGGATGCGGTCTGTTGGCCTTCAGCATTATCCTGGACAGGTGTTACTCTCCTTTTTTGCTGACTATTCTCAAGTGCATGTGCGTTTTCCTTACCTGGAAAGACTGCAATGATCATTTTACAAGTGAGGAACAGAGACAGACATACCAGTGGAAGAGACCCAAGGTCACAAGTTAGTCAGAAATATAACCAGGACTAGGAGCCAAGACTTTCTGACTCTTAATCCAATGCTTCCTCTATATATTTTTTTAAAAATCACATTCAAATATCTTGAAAATGACTCACAGTAATTAATGTATAAAGCCTGATACATTTCCTCTCTTGTCAGTATTTTTTAAATAGGAATCCCCCCCCCCCAATGTTAACAAGACTACATGAAGGCCTTTGCTCTGAAGAGGGTGGGAGTGGGGTGGAGGGGGGGAGAGAGAAGTGTAAAAATAAAGATACAAAGAGAAAATAGCAAGTCAAAAATCTGCTCTTAGATCTTCATGGTATATTCTAGTCTTTGAAATATTGCTCTAGTTATTTCTTCAACAGTTTCTTCTATGAAGAACATTTTTGCTTTTTGTTTTTATTCATTAAACATGGTCTCACAATTAGGAGGGGTTCATCGTCAAACAATATGAAGAACATTTTTAAAGGATGACATTTCTTTGAGATGAACTGAGAAGGTCTGGGGTGAGCAACCTTCAGCAGCTGACTCTGGATTTCTCATGGGGTCTCCCTTTGATAGCGAAGGGAGCTGTGAGTCTGGTGTCTCCTGCCCCCCAGTGGATGCTGAGGGAGTTGCCTGTGGAGAAACAAAGCACAGGGCCTGGGAAAGTTCATAGGGATTTTCAAAGTTGAGCAAGGAATAGTGACATCAATTAATATAATTCTAAGAAATTATGAGGTCAGACAAGAGGCAATGAAACATGCATAAATGAGTGACCTGTCCGATTGGAGATATGGGACCAAAAGCAAATAGAATTGCCCTTTTGCTATCTTAAATCTGTGCTACTATAGTCTTTAAATTATGGTATACTCACCCAGAGAGAGAAGCTTCTCTTAAGTAAATAAGAGATTTTTTTATATTTTATTATTTAATTTTACATCAACCGTCACTTGAAAGGCAACTTTTATAAAGGTAACTGAGGATATTGGACTTTTAGTAAGAGTCCTATTCACAACTAAAGTAATCTTTCCTTAAGAGGTTCTGGGAATATGTCATGAAGTGCCTGAAGTTTTTCACAAATGAAACCACTTTTTAGTATTAAAGAAATGTCAAAGGGTTCCAGTTGAAATACTAACATTGTGTGGTAAGATCCCAATTCTTGCTTCTACTAGTATACCACTCTGAATAAGTTGATAAACTGAGGTAAGCTGGTTGTCATGTAGGGGGTGCAAAAAATGAGTATTAAGACTGGTAGATTGGGGGGCGCTGATGGGTAGAGGTCATGCTTAGCATGCTCAAGGTCCTGGGTTCAGTTCCTAACACCAAACAAAAAGACTGATAGATTTTAGTTAAAAGAAGGCTAATGACGAAGGGGACTAGGGCTGTGAGTTTAGAATTCTGTGTGTGTGTGCACCCATGCTTGCCGGTGGAGTTTCCAGCAGGGGAATAAGGAAGAAACCAATAGTTGGGGGCTACAATTGGCCACCCTTGCTTCAGTCTGAGCAGTCCTGCTTTTATTTGTTTTTTGACATTTTCATAAAATTTCATTTGTAGGAAAGTTTTTCATGAAAAAGAAGAAAACAAAAACTATTAGCTCAGAATACTGAGCAGTGTTCTTCAAAGCGTGGTCAAGGTAGAGTGCTGAGCTGGAAGAAGTAGGTGAGGAATGTGTTCACTTTAGGAATAGAGGAAGCTCAGTGGGGAGAGGAAGGGGAAAGCAATACCTGGGAAGAGCGCACCCAAGATGAAATGTTTTACTCACAACCTAGGCCGGAGGCACCAGCCTCATTCATTCTCTGCTTTAACCAATTCATGCTGAAGCTGTTTGTTCATTACTTTTATTTATTTGAGTGTTTCCTTGACAGAATGATTTGTAGGGAAGTTAAATGAAAAGAATGAGGAGTTGTGCTAGATGGCATAATACTCGTAGTCTCTCTGGGCCTTGATTCCCTGTCCCCCCACCCCCCCAACCAAATTGAGTCCTAGCTGAATAAGGAATCAGAGATTCAGTTGGCCTCATGCATGTCCCTAGTATGATAGCCCTGAGATTGGCAGGGAATTAGAGTTCTAGTTCTGAATATTGCAAAAAGCATGAGGTACCCCTGGAAGATTCAAATGAACCTGTTACTGCTCTCTTAGTTCTACTTATAGGGCAAGTAGATATCAATCATGTTATGACACCAGCAATTCTCAGCTGTGACCCCTGGACCAGTAGCATTAACATCACTGGCAATTTGTTAGAAATGCAAATTCTTAGGCCTCACCCCGGATTTATTGAATCAGAAACTTGGGGGCTAGGGCCCAGCAATCTGTATCTTAACAAGCCCCCAGGAGATTCCGATGCAAGCGAAGGTTTGTGAACCTTTGGCCTGCACTATGAAATAAAGGTAAGCTAATGGCCAAGAACTTCAAGAAATGCAATTCAGGTAAAGCTGTAAAGCAAATGCATAGTATGCAATTTTATTTTCAAATTAATGATGCTCATTCCTAATGAGCAAACAATTTTCATACCCAGCGTGAACCAGGTGTATTCAATTGCCTACAACCTTACCAAACCAAATGCTGTTAATCTGGCCTGATCTCTAAAAATAAATGGGGTCGATACTGTGAGGATTTTTTTTTTTAAGAGAGAGGAACAGTGTGTGTGTGTATGTGTGTGTATGTGTGTGTGTGTGTATGACAGAGAGAGAGAGAGAGAGAGGGAATCAATTTTATTAGTTTTTCTTGTGGCTTTCTTGCTCTAACACTTCGTTGTATACATTCAAACACAATGTCCTTGCACATGCCAGGCAAGTTTTGTAACTGCTGAGCCACTGCTCCAGCCCCATATACTGCGTAGAATCTTTAAAGGACACAGAGAACACATCAGAATGCAGCAGACTGTAGGCATCTTCTTATATACTGTAGATGATAAATGAAGGGCTGTGGATCTTAGTTATGTCACTTCTTGGCTACTCACAATCTTCTAAATTTAATACGGTATCGCATAAATATTATAATTTTTTGTATTTTTTTGTATTAGTTAAAAAAATTTAAAAGATATCTTTAGTATTATCACCTAAGATTCAGTGAAAATATATCCCTCTGTTCTTTGTGCAAATTACATACAACAACATATGTAAGTGTTCACAGATACTAGGAAGTATGATAATCATTGCCAAATATTTAGGTGTTTGAATATCAAAGAATTCTCTATTAATTTCAGTCATTCTCAATTTGAATGCTTTTGTTCTGAAATTGCATTTAAATTTTTTCACTTAATTAGGCTTTCATATTCTCTAAAGAATTTCTTTTGGGCGGGGCTGGAGCAGTGGCTCGGTGGTTGTGGAGCTTTCCTGGTTTGTGCAAGTACACAGGTTCAAACCCCAACATCCACGTACACAACTAAGTGTCAGAGGAACAAAAGCCAAGTGAAAAGCTCAATAAAATTGATTCTGTCTCTCACTGTCCTTCTCTCTTAAAAAAAAAAAATAAGAGTTTCTTTTTGGTAAGTAACTTCTCTAAAAGGGCTGTTTGTTTGACACAGCTAAGTTTTACTGTATTTCATTGTGAATTTGTGGCAATGCTTCTCTTCTGTAATGATTCGACATGTTTTATGTCCGTCCAAATATTCTAGATTAAAAACACATTGCAGTTTTCTAATAGGTATCAGGATACTTAAATGGAGCAGACGAAGTTCCTTCACAAATGAGCACATAGGATGCTTATGAGAGTAAAATGACTAAATTCTAGGAGTGATTTGATCTTTGCCAAATCTTGCATAGAAAATTACAATTATATAGGAAACTGTCTTTCCTGTTTAGGATCAGATTTGGTTTGAAAAATTACTACCAACTTTGTAAACATTAAAATAGAAGCAATAACGATGTGAAATTCACACAAGGGATCTACAATGTTTGCGTAATTATAAGCATATGGCTTCTTTACATGAGATTTCTGTTAAAAGTGTACTTACTAGGGTCCTGGGAAAACAGAGGTTCTCAAATTCGGGATTTATTTACAAGTGCAGAGAATGTCACATTTATTATCAATTTATCATAATCTCTATATTGCTTCAGAACCTTAGTATGTGCTAAATGATCACAGAATCTGTGGTTTATTGCTGTCTTGTCTGTTAATATACCAGGTTTTTACTTGTAAAAGAAATCACAAAGAGCAATTGATTACTCAGTCAAAAGTGTCTAATGCTTTTTCTATAAATTTAAAATGTTTCCATATATTTGATGTTAATATTTACGGCAGAAGCCTGCATTAACTAGGTTCAATGAATTCTAGTTCAACAGAAGGGTTTGAGGTAAGAATTTAACTCCACATGCTTTTGAAAACAGTTCTTCAATGTATCTGTGAAATCACTAAGTATAAAATCAGATTTGTCGCCTATTCACTTAGAATTAATTCAGTGAACACTTTAAATCTGAGAAGTGATTGAAATCTCATTTTGAAAGAAATAAATATGAGATGTCTGAGTTGGAAAAGTCAGTGTAAAACCCCATCTTTCCTCAAAAAATACTTCTCCCCATAACTTCACTTCTCAAGTGCTGAGATTATGAAATATCATAGTTATAAGCCATATAAATTTGTCTTTAAAACTAGATACAAAGATGGGAAGTAGGATAGTGGTTGCCGTGGGTCGGGAGGACTGGCAGAAGAGGATATTGCTGAATGGGGACAAAGTTCCAGTTTGGGAAGATGAAAAGCTGTGAGAATGCACCGTGGGGTGATTACTCACCAATGTGGATGTACTGAAGTCTGCAGAACCAACCACTTTAAAAATGGTTACTGTGGGGCTGGAGCGGTGGCTGCGGATATGGCGCTTGCCCGGCATGCACGAGTACTCGAGTTCAATCCCCAGCACCACGAACATAACTAAGTGTCAGAGCAACGAAAGCCACGTGAAAAACTAAATAAAAAATTGATTTTCTCTTTCCCTCTCTCTCTCTCTCTCACTGTCCCTCTCTCTTTAAAAAAAAAAAATAGTTACAGTGGTCAATTTTATGTTGTGTGTATTTAACCACAATAAAAAGGTACAAAGATTTAATAAGACAATTCAAGAAATGTTGATTTGCAAAATAATATTTTTAAAGAGACTGGAGAGGCGACTCAGCAGTAGAGCACTTACCTGGCCTGCTTGAGGTCCTGGGTTCAATCCCTAGTACCTCTTCAGTAACCACATATACAAACAAATAAAGGAAAAACAAAAACCAGATGAAAAAAAATTTAAGTAAAATGTTAAAAAAAGTAATATGCTTAAAGACAGTACTTTGTTTAGGTTGCCTGATTGACAGTTTTGGCTTCAACCTCGGTACACCCTGTTAATAAGCATGCGTGTGGTTTTATATCTACACAAATGTCAAGGGGAAACATTTATTAGTCTTACAGGGGTTAAAACCCAGCTCCTTTTTGCCTCTCAAACCATACCATGTGAAATTTCCTCAATTCCTCCTCTTGATTTTTTTCTCTCTTAGATAAAACCATTTCTGTACAATCAGAATTTGCTACATTAATTCTATTTTATTGAAGGATTAATATGCAAAAGAAATGTCTAAGTGCTGTATGAAAAGTTGATTCTATAAGTTCCTGGTCTGCCTGTTTCAATGTTTAACAATCCTCCAAGGAGGAAAAAAATTCTGGAACACTAAAAATTTATTTTTCCTCTTTGCTTTCTCTTTCTGGAGTTACCATTTTCCATGTCTCTTTCTCTTAGCTGTCAATTAATATATAATATACACTTAGGAGTAAATTAATCCCAGGCTTAAGGTCCCATAAGCATATATATTTTAATAAAACATTCTTGAATAGCAAAAAGTATTCAGGTAAAAGAAAAATCATGATTCTTGAATGGTGGTGACGGCTGCTTGAGTTCCTGCCACTTTTCCCATGTATACCTTGCAGTGGGAGCTGGTTAGGGCCAGTCAGAACTGTGAAGATCAGATAGCCCAGTCCCTCCTTTTAGAAATGAGGAACTACAGCCCAAGAGCTGGTTAGAGACTTACTTCAGCCATAATAAGTTGGTCTTTAAAACTAAGTACAAAGATGGGAAGTAGGATAGAGATTGCCAAGGACTGGGAGGATGGGAGGAAGGAAATTTTGCTTAATAGGCACAAAGCTCCAATTTGGGAAGATGAAAGAACTTTGGAGATGGACAGTCTAGATCCCATTCTCCCTGATCACGCAGAAGTGCAGGGCTCTTTCTAGAACATCAGCACATAGATATTTACATGTTTTGTGGAGGTTTGGTCATGCCCCTTTGGGTCAGGCACACATGGTATCAATCTACGTCCTCCGTATCAATATCCATTTTGAAATGGATTGGCCTGCAGTTTCTCTCATCCTCCTTCTCCCGCATGGCAAAAGCAGGCATTATCATCCATATGCAGCGTGTTGCTTACTGGAAAACCATTGTGACCTCACCACCTATTGTCCCTTTTCCATACTGAGAAATCCTGGCTTCTCTAAGCATTTTAACAGGATGGTGTTTGGCCAAAGTGCTGCCCTTTTATAAAGACAGGAGTGAGACCTCGTCTGGACAGATGTCAGATGCAGCCATGTGTTCCATTAGTCCAGTCCTCAGGAAATTTCCAGTTCTGGCCTCTTCTCCCTGGAGTACACAGTTGCTGAGGTGGAATGCAGGAGCAGTAACATCTCAGTATTGAAGAACGATGGAGCAGTGGTCAATTGATACACCAGCAGTGTACGGGGAGTAACAGAGTCCACAAGTGAAGCAGTGGTGAGGCCGGGACTCTGCTCTGTTCTCTCCAGGCCCTGGACCACTCAGTGCCCCCATCCCAGCTTCAGCACCCAGCGCCTCATTCATCTGCTCTCTCCACTCCACTGGGACGGGCTCTCATTATTCTGCCTCCTGGTCTTTCTCTTTCCCTCTCTCTTTGCATTCCCATTCCGCCTCTTCCTCTTTACCTCCCCTTTTTCTCTTCCTCAGTCCATCTCTTTTCTCATTCCTTTTACTTGAACTCACTAGAATTTGGGACAGAAACACACTTTGAAACTTCCCATTCATATCAGTCCTAATTTAAACACCCCATGAATTGAACTTCAAAGTTTCATCTTTTAAAAAAAAATCCTTCCTCTTAAAACTAACCTGCTTTACCTTTTATTTCAATGTGGCCGCTGATAGATTTATTTTCCCACAGTGAACCTGAAAGCGGGTGGGGTTTTCCCCATCAGTCTCTCCCATAAGGATTTTATCTGGTATTTTTTTAAAAAAAATATGGCATCAAAAATACCTATTTCTTCCCTATATTGGAGCATTTTTATGGTAGGTGGAGTCAACACTATGATCCCCATGCTGCGCTTTCTGGAGGTTCATATGACTGCCGTGGATTCTGTTTGACCCTCTCTTAGAAGTTAACACTCATTTTAGCAATATCAGGCAGTACTTAACTTGCCAAGAATATCACAGAGGAGTATAATACAATAATATCTGAAACCACAACTTTAATGCTTTGAGTCTTTCAATAAAAGGTTGCCTTTTCCTAGCACTTGAGCTTGGAAAGCCCAGCCCTAACTTCATCTCCTATTGCTTCCAAGCAGAAACCTGGAAATTGAACCACACAGTACTACAGATTTGACCACCTACTTCCTGCAAACACACATGCCTCATCTGGAAGACTGTTGGCCTGCCTACCTCCTCTCTCCTCTCTGCTCTAGACCATAACAGACACAGCAACTGATGTGTCCCTCAGGGGTAGTCATGTGGATCTGAAGGATAAAGGAGACAAACCTCCTAGGGTGGGTTCTTCAGCTTTTACACCATCCATGTTCTCCACCCACCTTCATACATGCACACACTCTTTCTAGAGTAAGAAGGATGGTTGGAGTTTGTCCTGTGGAAGTACTAGGACCTGTATCATGGAAATCCCCTTAAAGAACCACAGGGAAGACAATCTAGGGAGATTCCATTTTGAGAAGTTCCTTATCACCATGAGGACCACAGAAGTTCAGATCTGAGAGAAAAGTCTAAGAGATGACCCAAAACAGGAAATGCAGGATCCTGGTACAGGTTATCCAGGTCCAAATCCTGGCTCCACTATTGTAGCATTTCACCTCAACACTTACACAGCCTCCCCTGGTCTGAACTTCTTCAGCTATGCTGTAGGGGTCCACTAGCATCTCACAGATTAAACATAAAAAACTCCAAATAGTGACTGCCTCATGGACACTTGCTAACTGTTCTTGGTATGACAATATCATGAATGAGAGAAATGATCTCAAAGCTGGGTCCTGCAAAGTCTCACAATCACTGGCAGAACTGGGACAAAAAACCAGATCTCCTGACTCTTGTTCAACCAGATAGAAGAGAGGGTGGTCAAGGATGACCAACAGATCAGGAAAAAGACTGATCCAAGAGCAGAGCTTCCAGCAGATCAATGGATGCCCCTCTTTTCAAAAATTTAATTAAATTAATTAATTTATTTGTTTACTTACTTATTTATTTATTTTTGCTGTACTGGTCATTGAGCCCAGAGGTGCTCTACTACTAAGCTATATCCCCAACACTTTTTTATTTTTTTGAGTCAGAGTCTCACTAAGTTGCTGAGGCTGGCTTCAAACTTGTAACCCTCCTGCCTCAGCCTCCCGAGTTGCTGGCAGTACAGGCATGCACCACAACACCTGGCTGATGCTATCTTCCAATCATCACCCAGGCATGCAGGATTAAAAACAAGTTGAGTTGCAATGCTGTTACCCAATGCCAAATGCCTTAGATTACAGTGGTTTGTGTAGTGGGTTAATGATTAGAGTAACAAGGAGAGACCTGCAGTTTTCAAAGTGAAACGAGGAAAGGAAAAGGAAGGGAAGGGAAGAAAGGGAAAAGAACAGAAAACATTAGAATGCTTTGTGCAAAGTATAAATATGCTCTTGGAAAACTTCAGGGGCTGTGTGTTTGTGTGTTTTGTGAGATGCTCTGAAATTCTTACTAACAGGTGGGTAGATTTTTCTTTAAAGTACTTCTTTAGAATGATACTTGGACCCTTTTAGTTTGGCATATAGCTAGAAAATAGGAAATTGCGGAGGAACAACAGCCTTGATTTTTGTGGAATAAATGTTTACATCAGCAAAGGCCTTTTATACCTGCTCACTCCTCTTCCCAGATACTCACCTATCTCAACCACCTCAGTGTTTCCAGGCAAAAGAACCAGGAGAAAGGAGGAGGAACGGGGTCGTGGGGGTATCAGGAGGAGGCTGCTCATTGCTATCACCCTCTGGAAAACCATCCCATCCGCCATCCAGGACCACAGCCCTCATGATAGCTTTCAAATTTCTACCCGGAAGAGTTGCAGTGGCCACATGATTGATGGCTGAAAAAATATTAGCAGCATCAGCTTAAATGAAAGAGGGATTAAAGGCTGGACTCGTATCTCCGAGGACAGAGCTCACCCAAGGAAGCCCGTTAAACATGCTGATGTTTCCTTAAAAGTTGTCTGCAAAATGTGCAAACTGTCAAAATGTTTACAGAGTCCCTTGTACTCCACCAGATGGGTTTACCTTTAGCAAATCACTCTGATGACTATAATTACTACAGTCCTGTGGTTATCTTTCCTACATGGCTGGAGATGAAAGAAAACCAATAACTGAGGCCAATTAATTCAAGCTGCCAGTCTCCCCCACAAAGAACTGGAAGGGATCTTCATGGCAGAGGTTCAATGTGGTTTTTTGGTGGTTTTTTTTTTTCTTTTAAGACTCTGTTTTAGAATTCAAATACATAGACAGCAAACTTAACCTGGCTGGTCCTCATCCTCTCCCATCACATCACTGTTTTGGAAATTTGTTAGCCTCAGAGTACATAAACAACTTTAGAACCAAGTAGTTGAACATCTATAAGGAAATTAATGAACAAAACCTATGGGAAACCCTAACTGAGAGCCAGAGAGATGAGTAGGACTCAGGGGCCAACCGCCTGGGTGCCAGGGAATCTTGCCACCGTAATCTTTCTGTAACATTTAACTTCCAAACATCTGGAACCTCCAGCTCACATGGGGGAAATCAGCATCCATCCTATCCGTGGTATTTTGGGGGACTCTTGGAGGAGTATATTTCACCCCAGTTTCCTCTTTTTTATTTTTTAAAGACCCAGAGAAAGAGAGAGTGAGAGAAAGAGAGAATTAATTTTATTTAGTTTTCCATCTGGCCTTTGTTTCTCCGACACTCAGTTGTGTATGTGCTGCTGGAATTTGAACCTGGGTCCTCACGCATGCCAAGCAAGTGCTCCAACCACTGAGCCACCACTCCAGCCACCTCCCACCCCAAGTTTCCTCTTATTCTAATGTCCTATTTTCATCTTCTGTCCCATGACCGCCTCATCTTGCAATCTTGCTTTGAATGTAGGTATCATGCTTCAAGACTCAGTTTCCCCACAGTGCATAAGGCTGTTTTGAAGGTGGTAGGTAATTAGATGGTCAAATGGCCCAGCAGATGAATCAAGATCAGCATTAGAATTCTTTGTTCTTATAGGGTCCTTATTCGGGCCACCTCTGCAACCTCTTCACTGGCCAACTCTACTCCCCATCCTGACTTTCAGCCATCACTCCACACCCACCCTTCCTCCTCCTCCTCAAAAAAAGAAATCTCAAAATTCTTCTTCTTTATTATATAAATCAAATTAACTCCCTGTTTTTCCCCTACTTGTACCCAAGAGACAGAAAGCCCATGACAACGCCATGCAAACCATTAGAGTCAACCGCATGGCCGGCATCCACTAATTGTTTATAGAGGCCAGCAAAAATATTGAGATCAAGAGCTAACTTTTTCTTTGAATCAGGTTAAATTCCTACCCTGATATGAAACATACTGCCCAATCTTTAAAAGTTTAAAAAAAAAAGTAGATACAGTCAGGTTTTTTAAAGGTGGATTTCCAACAGTGTTTTCCTTCTCACTATTATGGATATTTAATAAACTTTTTTAACTCAGAAGCTGATTTTTAAAATATGTGACATTTAGAGTTTGCACAAACTAAGCATGTTGAAAGAATTTTCTGAGGGAGGAAATATGTGCTCAGACCTCCAGGACTCTTCAGCACATTTCTTACTGTTGTTAATGATATTTAGTAGCCAGCCCAGGGCACCGGTCAGTGCCTTGCTGGCCCGACTACACTTCTGGGCTGAAGTCAAATGTCAATCACATGGCTAACGTCATCATGGCTAAAGAAAAAACCCCTTAAACCGGCAGTTTAGCTGTGTCTGTTAATCTTCAGCTAAATCGTTGAAGGTACATTTTAACATGTGTTTGGCCTGATCCCTTCAAGGTAAAAAATGAGAACCAAACAGGAATATATATATACACACACATATATGGAATATGTATATATGTGTGTGTATACACACATACACACACACATATATATGTATATGTATATGTGTGTGTGTGTATATATATATATACACATACACAAACATATTCTATGCAGAATACTGGAATAGATGCCCTAGGTTCTCTACATCTATTATTGAATTGTCCTGACTAGATATTTTAGGAAGAGGATTGGTAGAGTTTGTTCAAAGGCTGGTCCTTCTTTAATTACATGTGGTCCACAAAAAGATAATCTAACAGGTATTGCAGTTTTGTCACAATAGCTGTGTTAGTATAACATGGCATTAAAATTCCCTAGAGGCAATATATTAGATTCCACACTGAAAATATTATTCCTTAAAAATAATTGTTTTATGCTGGGCACATGCCTGCAATTCTAGCAGCTCAGGAAGCCTGAGGAAATAGGATCACAAGTTCAAATTCAGCCTCAGTAATTTAGAGAGGCTCTAGAGAACTTAGTGAGACACTGTCTCAAAATAAAACATAAAGAAAGGATTGTGGCTGCAGCTCAATGGTTAACACCCCTGGATTCAATACCTGGTACAAAAAAAATTGTTTCAAAGTCCATACTCCAAAATCTGAGGTGTACTGTAAATCTCTTTTTTATTATTGGTTTCCAAATTTTTATTCATTCCACGATTCCTGAAATGAAGCACCTCATCAGCCTGATATCCAAGTAAAATCTCATCTCTCTCCTCCTCCCATCCCCATCTCTCTCTTTCATACTAGGGTAGCTGTACCACTGAACTAGCTATGTCTCCATCGTTTTTATGTTTATTATGAGACAAGTTCTCACTAAGTTGCTCAGGCTGACCTTGAACTTGTGATCCTTCTGCTTCAGCCTCCCAAGCAGCTGGGATTACAGGGATCTTTTTAATAATCAAGTAATCAGTGCTGGGTGTGTAGATCAGTGGTAGAGTACTTGTCTAGCCATGTGTGGGGCCCTGAGTTCAATACCCAGAACTTCAAAAATAAATAAATCAGTAAATAAGTAAGTAAAAATCAAAGAATCATTTGACCTCCCAAACAATGGACTATCTATCCAGTGTTCACACTGTCCAATTTCCTTGTTCTCTACACTTACCTCCTTCCCACCTCTAGTTGAATGGTTCAAGAACCTCAGAGACTGAGTTCAAAGGAGCCCATCTTTTCCTCTCCTTCCCATGTTTTACTCTCAAACAAGGATGCTCCACATGTGCTTTTGTTTGTGGTCAGGCATCGATCTCAGTCTTGCCCTTTCTAACAGGATGTCAGGGTCAACAGTGATTCCCAGACTCAAATATACATGGGAGCAGTACAAACTATCCCTCCCTCCCTCTTTTCTCCATACAAATTCTCTTCAAGGGTCTTTGGGGTCCTTTCTGCCAGTGGGTCTCAGCTGAGACATTCTAAGTCTATCAGAAAAGAAAAACTGTATGCCTTGATTTCTTTGCCTCCTAAGAAAAGTCTTTACCTCTGTGCATATTTCTTGCCCTCTTACCAAATTTCCAGCTCTGCTTACTTAGCAGTGTTGGAAAGAACACCTTTGTTTGGCTGAATTTCTATTTTACCCATTACCTGAGATCAGTGGGTGCCTACTTATATTTACCTCTCTGAGAAAGACTATCCAAGTGACTCTTTCCTACAAAAGAAATGTGCTCCTTGCTGATTGACCTCAAGATGTAATATGGAAGTTCTCTTGCTCAATAAAATACAGTCATCATAAAATGTCAAAATTAAATTCTCCTCTTGCCATACTACATTAACAAGAAATCACGTATTTGTAAGTGTATTTCCCCACTGAAGTCTTAATTTTTGTTGTCTTTCTTCCTGGGGGATGAACTAAATTCATATTAAAGCTTTGGGGGAGAAATTCTTTTAAAAATCATGTACTATTCGAATATAAATGAAACATGTGAGATACAACGCATATGGCTGGCACTTAAAACTTTGGAAATTTTGTTAACTCCTCCCCAGTGTTTCCTCCTGCGGTGGTCTTCTTATTTTGTTAGCCCAACAGCCTTTCTTTATTCCTTCTGGCAAATAGATCTTCTTCCCCTCCTCCTCTTCCTCCACCTGCTTTCCTTCTCCTCCTCCTCCTCCTCCTCCTTCTCCTCCTTCTTCTCCTCCTCCTTCTCCTCCTTCTTCTCCTCCTCCTTCTTCTCCTTTCCTTCTTCTCCTTATTCCTTCTCCTCCTCCTCCTTTTTAATTTGAGTGGGTCTGAGAGGAACACTGTCTCCCCGCACTTCCACACCTCCCCCCCTCACCATGGGGAGGGTCACAGGGCCAAGGCAGGGTTCTCCATCTTTGCTCCAGTCTCCGTAATTTGTCTAGGGTTGAAAACAAACAGGTTCTGAGCTCTTCGGGACCATTTGCCAAGATTTTTCTAAACAGAGTTGGAGAAGAGGACTCCTTGCCTCTCTAATGGCTCGACTGACACAATGTCAGCAAAGAACTACCAGCGACCTTGGCTGTCTCCTCAGTCTATGGCACACCACAGGAAAGAGTGGAGCCCAGCTCCCACAGAGCTCCCGGGAGAAGGCAAGTCTTGATGGAATGGAATCCCTACTTCTTTTAATCTGGCATTTGTCTGTGTCCCTTTTGGCCTAAGCTAATGTTCTTTTGGGTTTCTATCACTTGTGACCACAGGAGTCTTGACTAATACAGTAGCTGCTTCCAGCTTCTGAGGTCCCTAGGTCTACCCTCAAGGACAACCTGGTAGCATAGGGTCTTTTATTCTTTAAGCCAAACCGAGTACTATTCCAATAAATCGTGATTTCTGTTAAAGTTTGTCCCAGGTATATTTCTGAAATCTGCAATTGGACTTCTCTGGATTCATTTATTTTTTTCCTCCATTTCTCCACAGGTCAATAGCCCCTAGGAACAAGGAGAAGGAGAAGGAG
>PVKS010012187.1:0-54488 GCA_004027875.1 Aplodontia rufa | reverse complement strand
GATTAGGGGATCTGACCAGGGGTAGCTTGTTCCTCCGTGAGGAAGTTCCGCTCCCACCAGGTGTGGGGGTGGCCCTCGTTTGGCAGCCGCTTCCTTGTTTTTTTTGTTGTTTTTTTTTTCTTTTTTGGTTAATGCTCTTCACTTTTCCTTTGGGGTCAAAGAACTAGCAGGAGGCAATTCCTGCCCGTTCAGGGAAAATCATCCTACCGTGGGAATCCACGTGCCGACGCGTAGCCTGTGCTGACTCTCGGGAGCTTCACGGGGTCAGTGTCCCTGGGATAACCGCCATCTTCTTCCTCCTTGTCCTAATTTTAAAGCCCATTTCCACTTTTCACATAGCTTCCCCTAGAGCACACAGGTTTGTTCACTTGTAAATACTTGATACATATGCAGTGAGATTTAAAATGGAGGTGTTACTATTCTTCACAGAAGAATAGTATAATATCCATTTATAGAAGAATATCCATTTATCCATATTCACATTATTTATGAATAATTTGCATTTTCTCTATATTCTTCAACCCACTTTATCGTTACAGCATGTATCTTATTTTAACATTTGCTTTGTCTTGTTTCTAGACTTTCATTCTGTTCTATATGTCTATCTATCTATTCATGTTGATATTGCCAAACTGTTTTAATTAATCATAAAATGTTATAGTTTTAATACACGTTTAAGTGTTTTGTAGGAATAATTTCCCTTCATTACATAATTTTTACCTTTAGATTTTATTTCTATTTTTGCTTATTTTTTCCATGAACTTTAGGATCATCTTATCTAGTTAAAAATCTATGTATTTTCAACTTACTTTGATCATATTAAAGATGTGAATTAATCTAAGGAGAATTTACATCTTAATGATAGTAAGTAGTTCTATCCAAATGCACAATATACCTTTTCTCTGTTTGCATCTTCTGTCAATGTCACTGCTGAGTAGTGGCATTTTCTTTCACATAAGAATTTTTAATAAAGCCATAGTTTGTTTATTTCTCTAGGTGGCACTTACTGGAAATTCATAGTCACATTCTGAGGTACTGGGCTTTGGGAGTCCAGCATAAAAATTTTGGGAGAATTCATAACTGTCTAACACATCTCTCCTGTTTAATTTCTTTGGCAATATATTTATTTCACAAAATTAATATAAGTGATGGTAAATAACAATGAATTGTTCCTGGTTTTAAAAGAAAGAGTCCTTGCTTCTCTGTTAAGCATATCAGGGTTTGGAGCTAATTACATTTTACCACATTCATAAGGGATCTACCTAATCCAACAATCCCATTTCTATGTAATATCAGATTGGATTGAAATCAGGATTTCAAAGAGGTGTCTGCACTCCAGTGTTCACTGCAGCACTACTCACAGCAGCCAAGACATGGAAGCAACGTAAATCTCCTTCCACAGATATGCATAACATGGTATTCCTTACCAATAAATCTTATCCAGCCTTTAAGTAAAAGGAAATCCTGACATTAGCCACCACATAGATAAAACAGAAAAACATTATGCTGTGAAAAATATGGCAGACACAGAAAGGCAAATACTTTATGATACCATTTATATGAGGAATCTCAAATTGCCAAACTCATAAATATAGAGAGTAGATGGATGGTTACCAGGGTCTGGGGATGCAGTCAAAAGTATAAAGTTCCCCTTACAGAAGTTTAATGCATACTAGGTATCTGTTCGGCATAAAGAGTAGTATGTAGTTAATAATCATGTATTATATCTTGAAATTAATAAAAGGGTAGATCTTAGATGTTCTTATCATACACACAACTAAAGCATTAAAATAATAGTAATAAAGAGGTTGGAAGGAAATCTTTGGAGGTGATGAGTATGCTTGTGGCATAGATTGTGCTGATAGTTTCATAGGTGTAGATTTCTAAGCTCAAGTAGTATACAATAAATGTATAAGTTTTGTAGACAAAAGTATACAAGCAACTCTGCTGATAGCAGAAAAAGGAAGGAAGGGGGAAAGAAGGAAGAAAGGAAGGAGGGAAAGCAGGGAGGAAGAAAGGACTTATCTCTTCCTAGTTTATTAAAAGCATTTTTCAGAAATTTAGTCTCAGCACTCCAACATATTGGCTCAGGCATCAACTTCCTCCTTAACAAGATTCCTCAAGCACAAATAATAAAACCAAGAATCAATAAGTGGGATGGCATCAAATTAAAAAGCTTCTTCACAGCAAATAAAGAAAGAATGTGAAGAGAGAGCCTACAGAATGGGAGATCTTTGGTACCTCCTCCTCTAATAGCAGATTAATATCCAGAATATACACAGAACTCAAAAAACTGAACACCAAAAAAAGAAAAATAGTCCAGTTAATAAATGGCCAAAAGAACTAAAGAGACATTTCTCAAAAGAAAAAAGATATACAAATGGTCAATAAATATAAGAAATGTTAAATATCTCTAGCAATCAGGGAAACGCAAATCAAAACTTCACTGAAATTTCATCTCACTCCAGTCAGAATGGCAATTATCAAGAACTCAAATAATAGTAAATTTTGGTGAGGATGTGGGGAAGATTATATACTTATACGTTGTTGGTGGGACTGAAAATTAGTACAACCACTCTGGAAAACAATGGGAAGTTTCCTCAAAAAAAAAAAAAGAAAGAAAGAAGAAAGATAGAAAGAAAAGAAAAGAAAAAGTAGGCATGGAATTACCCTCATATCTGACTCCTCACTATTTATCCAAAAGATCTAAAACTAGCATGCTACAGGGATGTGATCACATCAACATTTTTAGCAGTATATTTCACAATACAAAACTATGGATCCAACATCACTGCCTGTCAACAGATAAGTGGATAAAGAAAATGTGCGATACAAAAGCACACACATACACAATGGAATTTTAGCCATAAAGAAAGACATTATGACATTTGCTGCTAAATAGATGGAACTAGAGCACATGGTGCCAAGTGAAATAAGCCAGATCCAGGAAGTCAAGGGTCAAATGTTTTCTCTGGTACACATACACCAGAACAAAATAAAGATAAAAGGAAGTGAAAATTGAAAAGTGGGGGCATCCCATGAAAATACAGGAGAGATCAGTGGAGGAGAGGAAGGGGATAGAGGGGGAGGGTGGAGGGACAGGAAAAGGGAAGAATGGTGGAATGAAGCTGATCAAACTTTCCTATATCCGTGTAATGAATATACCACAATGAATTTCACCTCTATGCATATCACTAATGCATTAGTTTTTAGAAAAGTTTAAATAAGTAGAAGAAAGATCAGTGGAGTAGAGGAAATGCAGTAGGAGGAGGGAAAGGGGAAGTACTGGGGACTGAATTGGAGCAAATTATATTCCATGCTTGTATAATTATACCAAAATGAACCCCAATATTATATATATATATCTATAATAAACTCAAAAAAATAGAAAAACAAGTGTTTTTCAGGAAGCAATGTGAAGATTTAATAGTTATTTTTACAGCACTAATACAAAGAACCACTTATGAATTTTTTTTACTTTGAAATAATTATGGAAATTTGTAAAAAAGTAAAACAACAACAACAAAAAAAAAACCCCAAATGCATTATATTATCTGTATCAGTTAGGATCTCTTGTGGTTTAGATATGAGGTCTCCCCCAAAAGTTCATGTGTGAGACATGAGAATTCTTCAGAGATGAAATGATGAGCATTGTATGAGAGCTGTAACTGGTCAATAACTGTAGACAGGTAGGATGTATCTGAAGGAGGTGGATCCCAGGCGCTTTGGGATTTGTATTTTGTCCCTTGTGAGAACTAGCTCTCTCTGCTTCCTGTTGCCATGTTATGAGCTGAGCTGCTTTGAGCTGCTTTCCTCCACCATGTCCTTCCACCATGATGTTCTGCTTCATCTTGGGCCCACAGATATGGAGTTGGCTGATCATGGACCGAACCTCTGAAACTGTGAGTCCCAAATAAATTTTTCCTCCTCTAATTGTTCTTGTCATGTCTTTGGTCACAGTGACTAAAATAAATAAATAAATAAATAAATAAAAACTGAAATAGTACCATTGTTATGACAGCTTCTAGTATATAGTTCCTAACATTGAACCATTCTTACAGTCTTGGAAAAACCTACATGGTCACTGTCTAGTTTTCTGTATAATGCACAAGTGAACTCTCTCTGCTAAGTTTGTTGGGTGGTAATTTGGCATCAATATTCCCAAGAAGGTTTGATTTTAAGCAATTGTTGTTAGGTATCAATTATTTCCAGTTCTTCAAAGAAATTTGGAAACTTGCCTTCCTTTTGCTTTCCTCTGCTCGAAGCATTGGAATTATCTTAAAGGTTTGGTATGAAAGTGTGTTTGTTTGCTCTGTTTGCTTTTTTTGTTGCTTGTTTGTTTTTGTAGGAAGTTGGTAGCTTGAGAGAAATTTCTTTATGTCTTTTAAGATAACTGGTCTATTTAGCTTTCTATATTGCTAATTTTACTAGTTTTACACAATGTGATTTGTTTTGTTTTATTTAAGACTTTTGCCTTAAGGTCAAGCTGATCTCATATTAACATAATGATCCCTGCTATTTTTTAGTATGTCTTTCACTAGTATATCATTTTCCATATTTTATTGTCATCTTTACTAATCAGTTTGTATTGAAACGTCTCAAATGTAACATATTGAGTTTATTCTTAGTTGGTGGCCTTATCTAAATTTTTCTGTCTTTCAAAGGGTAAATTTAGTTCAGTTACCTTTATCAACACAATAATAATGCTAGGATTTGATTATCTTTTGTGAAATGCTTTCTGATTTGTAGTTCTGTTTTTTAATCTTGGACTATTGCTGAATTTAATTTGAGAATATACTTCTTGTGATATTAATTGGGAAGTCTTTATTTTTCTTCTAATTGTTTCTCTCTGAGCTTATGTAATGTCAGTAATATAAAAAACCTATTTAATAGGGCTAGAGAGGTGGCTCAGCTGTTCGAGTGCTTGCCTGGCATGTGCAAGGACCAGGATTGAAACCCCAGCACTATATACACAACTAAGTGTGGGAGAAACAAAGTCCAGATGAAAAAAGTAAGTGAAATTGATTCTCTCTCACTCTTCTCCTCCTCCTCATCTCTTCTTCTCTCTCTTTAAAAAAAACTATTTAATAATAGTATGATAGAATCAGGAATCTTACATTTTGCAGCTAATGATTCTCTCTTCTGACCAATCATGAACTGATATCCTTTTTGTGTTCCCTTACCTCCCTCTTATCTCATGACATTTTGCTTGGTTTATTCTTTTCTTCTCATTGCATATATTCTGCTGTTAAATATACATGATCCTCTGTTACTTGATTTATTAATTTTTAATGATGTCTTTGACTCCTGGCAATGAAAAGATAAGAATGTCAAGGAACTTAGACCACCTACCACCTCATCCTGTTCATTTGTCAGAGTTTAAAATATTTTAATTTCTCTTTTTTAACCATACTGTTTTATATATTAATTTGCTCAGAGTTCATCAGTTATGTCTGCAAGAAGTGTTTGGAAAGGGGATCAGAGTTGGTCTGTAGCACAGTGGTAGAGCCTTTGCCCAGCATGTATAGTAGCCTAGGGTTCCATTCTCAGCACTGCAGAAAAAGAGAGCAGGATCTAGAAAACAAGATTACCAGAACACATGAGTGTGCAAGCACTCGTTTTTCTCAGCATTACAATGATATGACAGCTTGACTTGGCTTCAAACAATGTGTTCATACTTTCTTTCCATAAAGGCTTTAAACATTTGCCTAATTTTAAATACTGTGGGGTAAATATCTGAGGCCAGACTTAGTTTTTTTAAATTATCAATTAGTAGATCCCTTTAGCTTTGTTCTCCTGAAGACTCTTCACTGAAATCTTACGACTTTACTTAAATACTTCTCCATTTAGACACATACCTATTTTTCTCCTGGTCATAGTATCCCTTATTAAGCAGACAGTCAAGTAACTTTTTATATTTTGGAGCATTATCTTGATTCCTATTTTAGAACATCTGTACACTTGAATTTCTTCCTCTGAGTTTCAGATTTTTTAAATATTAAATATTCTTTGCGTGTCGTCCCTGTTGGGTGCCAGCAAACTATGGCTCATGGGCCAAATTCCGCCTACCATATGTCGTTATAAATAACTGTTTATTGCAATATAAGAGATTATTTATGACTACTTTCATACTACAATGGCAGACCCTCAAATCTCAAATCTCAAACTATAATTACTGTCAGCACCTTTATAGACAAATGTTGTCAGCCCTGCACTACATCAATGATTTTCTCTCTCCTCTCTTGTAACTCTTATTTCTATTTAATTGTTCTGAGTTTTCGTGTCCTTTCCCTTTATGTTCTGTATTCTTTTCCACTCATTGATGTGTTTTCTCCCTAGAATCATTTCTGATTTTATTGCCTTTATTTCTGTGATGATTTTATTTTAGTTTTCTACATATGACATATACAATAGGTTTTTAAATTTTATATGGAAAGTCAATTGAACCAGAACAGATTAAAAACAATTTGAAACTAAAGAATAAAAATTATATGAACCAATCTACCTGATTTGAAGTCATAAAGCATGGCTCTACTAGTCAAGACCATGTAGTATTTACAGAAGGAGAGAGAAAAATGTTTCACAGAGGTTCAAGAGACATATGGATAGCTAATTAGTCCATGAAAAGTTGTTCTACAAAATTGACTGTTAGGGAACTGCAAAATAAAATCATAAAGTGGCTTTGTTAAAAATACAGAGAAACTAGATCACTCTTAATTGCTGATCAGAATGTAAAACTAGATCACTCTTAATTGCTGATCAGAATGTAAAATGGTAAGGTCACTCTGAAAAACAGAAGTATAGGATACAATAAACATTTTGAAAATGAGAAAAATAAAAACCCAAAGATGCTACTACCATCAACTGGCAGTTTCAATCTTGGCTATTTATCCCAAAGAAATGATAATTTATACTCATTAAATATGTGTACATAAGTTTATTGAGCTTTATTCATAGTAATCAAAAATTAGAAACAACTCAATCTCCTTCAGAAGTTGAATGGTTAAACAAATTGGTAATTTATACAAGGGAATATTATTCAACCACAAATAGGTATAAACTATGAACACTTATGTGTTGAATGATTCCACATATGTGGATGAATCTCCAGAGAAATGTGCTAAGTGAAAAATCCAATTCCAAAAGATTATATAACTTATTTATGTGTTTATCTACTTTACATATAATTTTATTTATATAAAATTTTTGAAGTCACCAAAGTACAGAAAAGAGGAACAGATTAGTTATTGCAGGGGCTAAGGAGCAGGTGGGACAGGCAGGAAGAGGCTATGACTTATCAAAGGTTGACACAAAGGATCCTGGTGGTGAGGGACTTCTGCTGTATCCTGGCTATATTAGTGTCAGTATCCTCCTGTGATATTCTACTGTAGTTTTTTCAAATTGTTACTACTAGGGGAATTTAAAAAGGTTTCATAGGATCACTATTATGTTTTTAAATTTTATTCAGAAATTTATTTGTTGAACAATCAAACAAGCTTCTAATGAAATTATATAATATGTATGTATATATTCTGAAAATAAGATTTACCCCCAAGATTTACTGCTATTATTTCTTAAAATTACATGTCAATCTACAATACTTCCAAAATAAAAAGGTTAATTTTGTAAAAAATTATTATTACATTATTATTATTATTAGGCTCTAGAACCATCTTGCAAATAGAAATAAATAAATCAAGGTCTATTCACAACCCCAGCAATGAAGGTACATTTATTTATTTTTTGTTAGGGAGTTGAGTTGTTGTACAATCATAAATAACAGTATGATATGATTTTGATCCTAAACCATAGTTACCCCCATATCACCCACACCCCAGTCTCTTGATTCTTCTATATTATGTCCCTATAACAGATAAAAATGTCCATCTCTCCCTCACTCTTCCTCTCTCTATCTCTCTCTATATATATAATTATATATATGACTGTGATTGTGAATATTCCTGAATTAAATGATTGTGTAAATAGTATTTGACCTCATGGGAAGGTAAAGAGTATGTTACGTTGTTGATTGTCTCCCTAGATCACTCCCTATCTTCTCTCCCCCTCCCATGTCTCCTGCCTCTTCTCTCCCCCTCCCACTCCACAAGTCTATATTTCCCTTTGATTATGTGTTACAATGCTCTTGGTGGATCAAATACATGAGTTTGACTACCTTTTCACTTGAGCCTAGGTTTAGCTCTAGCCTGCACAAATGAAGGAAAACATTTGACCCTTGACTCTCTGTGTTTAACTAAATTTGGTCAACATGATTTCTTCCAATGCCATCCATTTATTTTCAAAGGGTGCAATATCATTGCTTCTAAGATTTGAGTAGAACTCCATTGTACATATATACCAGAGCTTTCGGATCCATTCATCCAATGAGGGGCATCTGGGTTGATTCCATAATTTAGCTATTGTTAATTGAGCTGCTATGAACATTGTGTCCTTGTAAGGTGCTGATTCTAACTCCTCTGGGAAAATACCCAGAAGAGGGATAGCTGATTAATACAGTGGATCCAACCCTAATTTTTTGAGGAGTATCCACAATGCTTTCCAGAGCAGCTGTACTAGTCTGCAGTTCCACCAACAGTGTCCTAGTGTTCCTATCTCCCAACAACCCCTCTAGCATTTGTTATTGTTTGTCAGCATTTGTTATTGTTATCTTTGTCAGTCTGACTGGAGTGAGGTGAAATCTTAATGTAGTTTTGATTTTCATTTCTCTGAATACTTGGAATACTTTCTCATGTATTCATTGGCTTGCTCAGTTTCCTCTGTTGAGAAGTTTCTGTTTAGCTCTTTGGCCCATTTATTGATTGGATTGCTTGTGTTTTTGATATCAGGTGTTTTGAGTTCTTTGTAAATTTTGGATATTATTCCCCTGTCAGAGGAATCTCCAGGCCATGATTTTCTCCCATTCTGTGCGTTTTCTCTTAACAGTTTTGACTAATTGTTTGGCTGAGAAGAAGCTTTTTTTTTTTTTAAGTGTAGTAGACGAATTTTATTATAGAAATTAAAGCATAGGGAAAAGAGCAGACTTCCCCCAGAGTGGGGGAAGGGGACAGAGCCAGAGAAAAAGCTTTTTAGCTTAATGGTATTCTACTCATTAATTCTTGACTAATTATTTCACTTTGGGAGTCTTTTTGAGGAAGTCATTGCCAACTCACATATTCTGGAGTGTTGCTCCTAATTTATTATAGAGGCATTAGAGTTCACACTAAATTATATTACATGGAGCTTTTTTTTTTTCCAGACAAAGCATATACATATTTTTTTCTTTCACATTGCATGCTTTTATTTTTAAAAATACATAAATAAACTGGAGGAAACAAACTGCATTTTTTAGAGCCTTTCCCCCAAGAAAACCTGTATCATTTTTCTAAAGACTTCAGTGCTTTTAATATGATTATGCACATTCTTGCAATTACATACTGCATCACTAATAAGGCTGAACACTTTACAAGTAGCATACAAATTTTAGGAGCAATTATGATTAGCTGTGTTGTCATTGTTATTTTGACATTGTACTCATTGAAATAAAATCAAAATTAACTATGTATTATGTCTTCTCGAGACCTTTGAACCAGTTGATTTGTACTGCATGGTTACATGTAAAACAATTCAGGATATTTTTTTCCAAGTTATTTTAAGTTTCTTGTTAAATATTTTATTTTTATCCATCATTAAAATTATTTTGGGGAAATCATTAGCCATATTATGTCCTTGAAATATAATCTTAAATTCAATTTAGTTAGAATGAATCTATTCATCTTTCTAGCTAATTCAAGGAAAGAAACATTTGGCAAAAATTGCTTTTAGTGCTATTGTACTGAAATAGTGATATAATGCCATCTACTTGCTACTCTGAAAAATGACTTGTGGAAAAAATGAGTTGCTAAAAAAATTAAAGCCAATGCAATTTTCCCAAATATATTTAAAATGGTTGCTTTTTCAAAACTAAGTTGACAATAATCAGATACTTTCAGCAATTTTTTCAAATATCTTTCAAGTTGAAGCTTTAAGCTATGAATCTATCCATTTGTATGAATATTTGTTATCTTCTTAGTTGAAATCTCATTGTCACTGGCCCCAAATGTCCTGTCTACTCTTACATCCTCAAAAAGTACGTGTGTGAATGTTTATAATTTATTAAACCAGCTTTGATAGTGGAAAATTTTTAATGGTATGTTTTCTGTGGATTGTACAAGGGACACAGTTAGGCTTAAACCCTAAAATTTTACAATAAATACAAAAGTATTGCCTTGTTTGATGTCTCTTTCAAAGAAAAAAATCATAAAAACCTATGAAATAAACTTTTAATTTATTTTTTCACATGATTATCTCAATAGATTCAGAAAAAAAATTTGACAAAGTATAGCACCCATTCATGTTTAAAAACTAGAAAAACTAGGGATAGAATGAACTTACTTCACCATTGTAAAGGCCATTGTATGACAAACCCATGGTCAGCATTATTCTGAAAGGAAAAAAAAAAAAACTGAAAGCATTTTCCTCTAAAAAACAGGAACAAGACAAGGATGCCCACTTTCACCACTTCTATTCAACATAGTCCTTGAAACTCAAGCCAGAGCAATTAGGTAAGAGAAGAAAATTAAAGGGATGGGCAAAAAAGAGTTCAAATTATCTCTGTATACCAATGACAGGATTATATATTTAGAAGAACCAAAAAACTTCACCAGAAAACTTCTAGAGCTCATAAAAGAATTCGTCAAAGTAGCGGGGGGAAAAAATCCATGTTCACAAGTCAATCATGTTCCTATATTCCAATGAACTTGATGAAAAGGAAATTAGGAAAATTATCCTATTCACAATAGCTTCAAAAAATATTCAAGAATCAGTCTAACAAAAGAAGTAAAGGACCTCTACAAAATGTACATATTTTCTTCGAAAACTATAGAACACTGAAGAAAGAAATTGAAGAGGACCTTAGAAAATGGAAAAGACCTCCCATGTTCTTGGGTAGACATAATTAACATTATCAAAATGGCCACCTTACCAAGTGCTATTTAGATTCAATGCAATCCCAATAAGAATTCCAGTGACATTCTTCATAGAATTAGAACTAGCAGTGATGATATTCATTTGGAAAAATGAGAGACCTATATTAGCCCAAACAATCCTTAGCAAGGAAAGCGAAGCTAGAGGTACCACAATAGCTGATTTTGAATTATACTACAGAGCTATAGTAACAAAAAAAACATGGTACTGGCACCAAGACAGATATGAAGACCAATGTAATAGAAGAGAAGTCACTGAGACAAACCTGCATTATTACAGTTACCTCATATATGACAAAGGATCCAAACATATAAGTTGGAGAAAAGACAGTCTCTAACAAATCATGCTAGTAAAACTGGAAACCCACATATAGTAGAATAAAATTTAACACCATCTCTCACACTGCACAGAACTCAACTTAAAGTGGATCAATGACCTATCAATTAGGCCAGAAACCTTGTATCTACTAGAAGAAAATGTAGGCCCAACACTCCAACACATTGGCTCAGGAAATGACTTCCTAAACAAGACCCCCACAGTGCAAGAAATAAAGTTAAAAATCAACAAATGCAATGGCATCAAATTGAAAAGCTTCCTCACAGCAAAGGAAACAGTCAAAAGCATGAAGAAAGAACCGACAGAATGGGAAAAAATTTTTTTGCCACCTGTCCCTCAGATCGGACATTAATATCCAGAATATGCAAAGAACTCAAAAACTTAACGCCAAAAAAACCACCAAACTTTTCATTCAAACTGCCATTAAGCTGCATTGCCTAGAGCATTTTACTTGAGTTAAACAGGAATTTTACAAGGACAAATGAGGCCTAACCTCTCCCTAAATAAGTTCTAAAGTTAATGATTGTTCCTGAATTTATAACAGAAAATGTGTACATCATTTGTAAATACCATATATTAAATGATTATGCAACTGGAGCTCTGAATACACCATTCAAATTAAACATGTGGCTCTTCTATATACATATTTTTCTTCAGTTAGTCCAATGTTACTTTAATAATAATTGTAAGAGCAAGTAAATCTGCTTTGTGACCATTCCAATCATTTGCATATAATTTATTTTAAAGTGTTTTAACTATTTTTTCTTTTAAATGTAGGAGTAATGATAAAATGCAAATAATACAGAAAATTGCAGCATAAAATTCAGAACAAAAAATTTTAAATGCTATTTATGTTATATGTGTAACTTATACCAACAAAATTCCAATATATATTTGAATCTGTTGAATGTTTTTTAACAACATTAACCAAGATTAAGGATAAAGCATGAATGTACCAATGATCCTGAAAGATATATAAAACATACAATGTAAAAAGCATAACAGTCCCCCCAATGACAACAGGCTCAAGAATGTTTATAGCATGCTTTATTAAACCTTCAGGAACACATATGCTTTACTACCTAGGCTGTTATAGAGCAAGGGAAAAAACAAAGTTAACACCTCATTTATGGGAGGAGAGCAAATCTAAGATAATCCCAACACCAAAATCAAACAAGGAGAGCACAGTGATCACATCATCCCTGTTCAGCATACACACTGGGCAATCTCATTAATGAGTTTAAATATAATGTTTCAGATTGAATATCAGAGTTTATTAAGCAATTATACATTATGATCAGAAAGGTTTTATATAAGGAGTACAAATATGATTCAATATTTATCATTCTTTTTCTGTAATCACTATATTCACAAATTAAAATAGATTAAGAAAAATATGATTGTCTTGATAGAACCTGAAAAAAAATCAATACATTCATGAATGCAAATTTCCCATAAACTACCAAAAAATTACTTACCTTAAAAAAAGATATAGCTTTTAAAATTCACAACAGTGAACTTTTGAAAGCTCTCCTATCAAAGTCAGGAAATAAAAGAATATCTATTATTATTCTTGCTACTAGGCAATAAAATGAAAAGAAATATGGGGCATAAACATTGAAAAGGAATTTTAATTTCTTATTTTCACATGACTTACCAGGGTGTGAAGAAAAGCATCTGGAAAAATATTAAAATCAAATTTCAATAAGGGAGCTGTAGCTTATTGTGGCTTCTTTCTTCACAAGCAACAGTCCAATTTAAAAGTAGAATTTTAAAAGTCTTCAAAATAGAAATAAAGCCCCAAGATACCCAGAAATAAAAAGACTTGGAAAAAATGTACAAATTTACCAAAAATCAAAAAACCAACATTTCAAATAAAGGAAAACTTGATGTAACATGATCCTGTATGAAAAGATTAAATGTTCTTAGCAAAAACTATAAATTCAAAGCAATTCAAATCAAACCCTCAACATTTTTTTCACTTGGAATTTGATGAATGAGTCAGAAATTCCATCAGGAATAAAAGTATAAAAATACTCCAGACACCTTCTTAAAGGAGACTGAAGGGGCTGCAGAGGTGGCTTAGCAGCAGAGCACTTGCCTGTGTGCACAAAAACATAGGTTCGATCCCCAGCACCATGTACAAAAAGAAGAGTCAGAGCAACAAAAGCCACATGAAAAACTAAATAAAACTGATTCTCTCTCTCTTTCTCCCACCCCATCTCCTTCCCTCTTTAAAACACAGACACACGTGCACTGGCGCTTGAGGACACACACACACACACACAGAGGAGTTTCCCCCATCAAGTATCAAGCATTATATGGAGTTACAGCAACCACTATACATAGTATTGGTGCATAAACAAATAGATCATTGACTTTGAATTAAGACTTAGTGTACTGAAGTACATGTGGCAACTTACTATATAATGATAACACTCTAGTCATATCTACCTTTTGTCTTTTCCATCTAAACGCCAATGAGCCCCATATTTATATCTGGCTATGTGACCAGGGTGTGCCTGGTGGACCAGCAGTGAAACAAATGGACACATTTTATGCTGGGAAATTCAAGTTGAAAAAAAAAAAACAAAAAAACAAAAAACGAAGGGAACCTCAGCTTGCTTCTCACTTTGAATATGCTGGCTCACGTGACCAGCTGGGGTGGGTCAGGAATTTGAACAAGCTTGTGTTCACATACAGGGTATAAGCCTGTAAAGTCTGCAGGGGCTGAGGGACTGGCTCCCCCACCTCATGAATGGTTTCCTGGGGAGACTCCAGGAATCAGATATCCAGAGGAGTTTGACCAGGGCGAGCTCTTGAAGTGTTCTGGTCTGGTATCTCCAGAGCAGCCACTACCACCTGAGGCCTGATCAGACCCAAAGGCCCACCCTGGGACTGCCTCCATCTGATCTGTGCAGACAAAACTCCAGTTGACAGTACTTCCCAACCCATCCTACCTCATATTGGTGAAAAGGGAAGCTGAGAACTTTTTATCTCAAACTGACAGCTTGGTAAGCAACACAAAAAAAGAGGAAGAGTTCAACAACCCTAAGCCCTTGCTCTCACGCTAAGTTCATGTCTCAAGAATAAAGGGAAAGAAAGACAGGTGGGTTCAACAGCAACCATATACTCTCACTGACACTTTTGACCACCTCAGAGGATACAATTCCCCAATTTTTCTCAAAAATATTTCCCCTTTTACTTTTATTTTGTTGTTGTTTGTGTATTTGATTTTGATGTTCTGATTGGTTCATGGAAACACATAGACATATATATTTACTTCTTTTTTTTATTCCTAGCATTTTCTTTAGAATGTAGTTGTTTTCCCCTTCCCTGCTCTTTTAGGATTGGAATTTTGATTAATATATCTTATTTTTGTTCTGTACTGTTTGTCATTTGTCCGTTTCGCTTCTTTTCCTTCTCTCTTTCCTTCTGGTAACAATCAAATTCTCTTGCTCTGTCTCACTCTTCCTTAACTGTGTTACTTCTATTTTTTTCTTCTCTTTCATTATAACCATCACATTCTACATCTATTTCTGCATCCTCTTTGTTTACTCTTTGAAATTATAAGCTGTTTTCTACCTTCCTATTACATTTTAAATTGTTTCCTTACCACATTTTAGCACTAATTAATTTATATAACTCCTGAACCCACCACTAATGCTGTGGAGGCCATAACTCACAATTGTTGTTTGTTTTAATGCCAGATATAATTCATGGTTACTTATCATTTCCTCAATGGAAAGTGCTGACCCTATCACTTTGGGGGATTTTTTGTTTGCTTGTTTTTGTGGCAATTAGCATTGTAGACGTCACAGTAGGAACACAGTAAGCAGTTCAATACTGAACAGTGCTTTGCATTGGTTGTTACTATTGTTTGTTTCCCCATTCTGTGTGGTGCTGGAAATCTGCAGGGAAAATAAAGTTCACAGGTTAGAGAATTTGCTGCTGAATTAAACATTTCCTGACATTACTCCAACACAAAAATGGGAAGAAATAAAAAACAAAAACAAAAACAAAAGCTCAAACCATCAGTAAGGACCCAGAGAAGGTCAATCAGAGAGGGAACTCTCATCCCTTGGCATCAATCCATACATCAAATCCACAGAGAAGTCTCAGAACAAATAAGTTATTACATGTAATAAGACATTACACAAAATAAGAGGAAGAGGAATCCACTTCAATTGATGTGCAAGAATAAGACTTTCAAAAATATGAGAAAAGAGACAAACAAATCTTCCCTCAAAATCAACAGTCCCTCAACAAAGGATTCTACTGATAGCGAAGTGGAAGAAAACTCAACAAAAGATTATAAAATCTGATAAACAAATTGTTCAGTGAACTAAAAGAACATTTAAGGAAGGAATTAAGAAAGCAATTACAGGAGATAAAGGATGACTTTAATAATCTACTCAAAATTTACATCAATAAGACACTAATTTAAAAATATTCTTAGTAAATAACCTATTTATTAGTAAACAACAGAAAGAGCAGTAGAGTAGAAGAAAGAGAACAGGGAGTAAGGGAGGGGAAGGGGAAATACTGGGAAATGAATAGAGAAGTCATACTCCAGGTGTTTATAATTATGTGATTGTGTAGTCTATTGTCATATATATCTAAAAAGAACCAATAAAATGAAAATAAACAGATTCACATAATGATAAAAAACAAATAGAAATAGTGAAAAGAAACCAAACATAACTCCTAGAAATGAAATACAAGCTCGATAAAACTACAAGCGCACTTGAAGGTATCACTAGAGATTAGATGGTGTAGAAAACAGAACTTTAGGCACTGAAGACAAGCCATATGAACTTGAATATACAGAAGATAAGAACAGGGAAATTACAGAACATGACCAGAATATGTAAGATCTCTGGGACAACTTTTAAAGACCACGTCTGAGAATCACTGGGATAGAAGAGAAAATGGAGATACAAACTAAAGGCATAATGGACATTTCAATAAGGTAGTTACAGAAAACTTCTTCCATATTATGAATGAGATCCTAATACAGGAGGCTGTCAAATAGACCCAGTCAAATGAGAAACTTGCCAAGATATATCATAATAAAAATGCCCCGGGGCTGGAGCGGTGGCTCAGAGGTTTCCACACTTGCATTGCATGCACAGGGGCGTGGGTTCGTACCCAGCGCCATGGACACAACAGTGTGTCTGAGCAACGAAAGCCAAATGAAAAACTAAATAAAAACTGATTCTCTCTCTCTTTCTCTCTCTCTCCCTCTCACTGTCCCTGTCTCTTTTTTTAAAAAATGGCCAACACAGAAAGAATAAGGAAAGAATATTAGAAGCCACAGGAGAGAACTATTGGGTCATTTAGAGGCAAATTAGTAAAGATCACATCCGATTTTCTGACTCAAGATATTGAAAAAAGGGAGGGCCTGGAATGAGATATTCCAAGCCATAAAGGAAAACAACCATCAGCCAAGATTATTATACCCAGCAAAACTCAGGCTCAAATTTGAGGGGGAAATAAAACATTCCATGGAAAGAATAAACTAAAAGCATTCATGAGCATGAAACCAGCACTACAAAGACTACTCAAAGAAAACCTTCACACAGAGGAATGAAACAATTTCCAAACTGCAAAAACAGAGGCAGGTCAATGAAAGAATCACACACTAAATGAGAATCAAAATAGGATAAAGTATAGCAAAATACCAAATGGCAGGAAACCACAAGCAAACACCCATACTAAAACTAAATGTAAGTGATCTCAACTACCCAATGAAAAGACTCAGATTAACAGAATGGATTAAAAAAAAAAAACAGAATCTAACTGTATGCTACTTAAAAGAGACTCATCTTTTAGGAAAAAGACATACACACACTGAAGGTAAAGAATACCAAAAAACATTCTAGTCATATGTTCAGCCATCCCCATATCTGACAAAGTAGATTCCAAACAAAAATTAATCAGAAGAGACTTTACTAGTCTATATTTTAGTAAAGGAAGCAATTAAATAAGAATATATGATCATAGTAAACATTTATGATGCAAATTTCAAGCACCAAATTACATGGAAAAATACTCCTTAACTGGGCATATTAGCACATGCCTGTAATCCCAGAGACTCAGGAGGCTGAGGCAGGAGGATGAAAAGTTCAAAGCAAGCCTTAGTAACTCAGAGAGCCTATCAGCATCTTAGTGAAACTCTGTCTCAAAGTGAAAAAATAAAAAAGGCTGTAGATGTGGCTCAATGGTAAGTGCCCTGGGTTCAATCCCTTGTGCCAAAAAGAAAAAGACAAAAGAAAAGAAAGAGAAAATAATCTGGGACATTAAACACTATCACAATACTGCGTGATTTCAATACACCCTTAACACCAATAAACAGGTCATGAAAATAAAAAGACAATAAAGTTATGTCCAACCTAAACACCATAATTCAACTACTGTATCTAACAAATATACAGAATATTCCACCCCAAAACAGCTGAATTTACCTTCCTGTCAGCTGCATATGGAACTTTTCCAAAATAGATTATTTTCTAGGACATGAAAGAAATATTAGCAAACACAAAAAAATATATAATCCAATGTATCCTATCAATTCATAATGACATGAAGCTAGAAATATAAAGCAGGAAAAATAACAAACTACATGAACACATGAAGATTGAACAATAATCTCTTAAATGAAGAGTGGCTCAAAGAAGAAATGAGAAAAGAAATCAAGAAATTCTCAGAAATGTATAAGAACAAAGATTTACCTTATCAAAATTTCTGGGACAGAAAACATTTCTCAGAAGAAAATTCATAGCGGTGAATGCCTACATTAAAATATTGAGAGATCACAGATAAATAAGCTCATACTCCATCTCAAATAAATAAGCTTATACTCCATCTCAAGGCCTTAGCAAAAGAAGAACAAACTAATTCCAAAATTAGGGGAAGACAGGAAATAATAAAGATCAGAGCCAAAATCAATGAATTTGGCCCTTTGAAAAAGTAAAATAAAATTGACAAACACTTAGTCAAACTTATCATGATAAAAAATGAGAATAAGCAAATCAATAATCTCTGAGATAAAAAGGCACATGTTACCATAGACCTCTCTGAAATCCAGAGGATTATCAGAACCTATTTTGAAAAATTTTTACACAATTAAATTGAAAAATCTGGAAGACATGAGCACATTTCTGGACTCTGATGACCTGTTCAAATTGAATCAGTAAGATATAGAAATCCAAAACAAACCCATGTCAAGTAATGAAATTGGAACAGCAATTAAAAGCCTTCCAAAGAGGAAAAGCCTAGGAACATATGGATTCTCTGCTGAGTTCTACCAAACCTTTACAGAAGATCTAACACCACTTTTTCGTAACTTTTAAATGATTTTTTATGAAGCAAGAATAACCCTGATACCAAAACCAGACAAAAACATCAAGGAAAGGAAACTACAGACCAATATCCCTGATGAACATGGATGCAAAAATCCTTAATAGGATATTAGAAAACTTCATTCAAAAAGATAATACGCTATGATAAAGGGGTTTTCATTCTAGGAATGCAAGTTTGGTTCAAAATATGCAAATCAATAAATGTGATTCATCACTTAAACAAAATTAAGGACAAAAATCACACAATCATCTCAATAGATGCCAAAAAGGTCTTTAATGCAATCTAACACCCATTTATGTTTAAAATGATGGAGAAGCGAGGGATCAATGGAATTTACCTCAACATGGCAAAGGTCATCTGTGATAAACTAAAGCTAACATCATACTAAACAGAGAAAAACTAAAAGCATTTCCACTAAATTCAAAAACAAGTCAAGACTATCCACTCTAACCACTGTTATTCAATATAGTCCTTGAAACATTAGCCATAGCAATCAGACAAGAAAAAGAAACCAAAAAGACACAAATAGGAAAACAAGAAGTCAAACTATCTGTTTGCTAATGGTATTAATCTATACATAGAAGATAAAAAACAGACACCACCAGAAGACTTCTAGAACTTACAAATGAATTTATCAAAGTAGCAGGATACAATATCAACACCCATAAATCAATAGCTTGTACTCTAAAAGTGATTCAGCCAAGGACAAAATCAAGAAACCCATCCCATTCACAATAGCCTCCAAAAAATATATATAATGAAATTAAATATTTGGGAATTAATCTAACAAACAAAGTAAAAGAGCTCTACAAGGAAAACTATAGAACACTGAAGAGAGAAATTGAAGACCTTGGAAGATGTAAAGATATCCTATGTTCTTGGATAGGCAGAATTAATATAGTCAAAATAAACATTCTTCCAAAAGCACTATACAGATTCAATGTAGTCCCCATCAAGATACTAATGGCATTCTTCACATATAAAGAAAAATCAACTCTTAGATTCATTTAGAAGAATAAGAGATCCAGAATAGCCAAAGGAATACTTAGTGGAAAAAAAAAAGTGAAGCAGGAGAAGGATCACAGTACCTGATCTGAAATTATAACCCAGAGCTCCAGTAACAAAAAACAGCATGGTATTGGCATCAAAACAGACATGAAGACCAGGGGAATAGAATAAAACACAGACAAATCCACAAAGCTATAGTCGTCTGATATTTGACAAAGGTGCCAAAAATATATCTTGGAGAAGAGACAGTATTTTCAACAAATGGTGCTGGGAAAACTAGACAGCCATATGCAGAAAAATGAAAATAGATCCATATCTCTAACCCTGCACAAACCTCAAATTTAATTGAATCGAAGACTTAGGAATTAGACCAGAAACCTTACAACTGCTAGAAGGAAACATAGGGTCAACACTCCATCACACAGGAGCTGACACCAACTTCCTCAGCATGGCATGAGAAATAAAACCAATAATCAATAAGTTGGATGCCATTAAGCTAAAAAGCTTCTGCATGGCTAAAGAATCAAGACTGTGAAGAGAGAGCCTATAGAATAGGAGAAAATCTTAGCTAGCTACCCCTCTGATAGGGGACTAATATCCAGAATATACAAAGAACTCAAAAATCTTAACACACACACAAACACACATACACACACACACACACACACACACACACACACACACAAGATAATCCAATCAACAAAGTGGGGAAAAAGAACTAAACAGAAATTTTTCAATAGATGGAATTAAAAAGGCCAATAAATTTATGAAAAAAATGTTCAACATCTCTATCAACCAGGGGAATGCAAGTCAAAATAATATTAAGAATTCATCTCACTCCAGTAAGAATGTCAAAAATCAAGAATATGAACAATAAATGCTGGAGAAGTTGTGGGAAGAAAGAAAGGAACACTTCTACATCGTTAGTGGGACCTCAGAAGTACAACCACTCTGGAAAGAAGTATGGAGATTCCATAAAAAGCTAGGATTGTAACCACCATATGACCCAGCTATCCCACTCCTGGGTGTTTTCCAAAAAAACCTAAAATTGGCATACTGCAGCAACACAGCTACATTAATATTTATAGCAGCATAATTCACAAATAGCTAAATTATGGAATCAACCCAAATGACCATTAGATGAGTGGATTAAGAAATTGTAAGATGGAACTGAATCAGAGGCTCAATGGTTTCCATGCGTGCCTGGCATGAATGAGGACATGAGTTTGAACCCCAGCACCACATACACAATAAAGTGTTAGAGCAACAAAAGCCACATGAAAAACTAAATAAAATTGATTCTCTCTTTCTCTCTCTCACACTATACCATTAAAACACAAGAAATTATAAGATGGCAGAAAAAGATAAAGAGATACAAAGGCATAGATGTACACACATACAATGGAGTTCTACTAAGCTGTTAAAAAGAATGAAACTGTGGTGTTTGGTGGTAAATAAATGGAAATGGGGAATATTATGCTAAGTGAAATTAGCCAAACTCAGAAACCCAAAGGTGGGATGCTTTCTCTCATATGTGAAAGCCAGAGTAAAATAAAGGGGGAGGGAAGGATAAGTTTACATAAAGAAACATTTAAATACAAATTAATAGACTAAAATAGCTAAAGGATGTCTGGTAGAGTAGAGGAAAGAGAACCGGAGAAGGGAGGAAAGAAAGGAGGGGAAAACGGGAGGGAAAAGATGGGGATAAAAAAAGTATAATTTGCACCTCTAAGATACTAAATAATTCCCACATAATCAATAAAAACTGGAAAAGTAAAAAACAAAAATTAAAGACGATTAGTAGAAAAAAGGGACCAGAGAATGGAAAGAGGGAGGGGGAAGACTGGGGAGGAATACTGACCAAATTATATTGTTACATTGTGTGCATGTACGAATATGCAACAACAAATCCCACCATTGTGTACAACTATTGTGCACCAGTAAAAATGTAAAAATGTGGAATTTTTAAAAAAAATAAATATGAGCCAGAAAAATATAAAGAATGAAAACTGAGTCTAGTTTTATGATTTAAGTCTTGCTAAAGAAGATTCCAAGTTCAGAATTCATTTTCTAAAAGACCAATAATTTTTTGACTTTGCAATTATTTAAATTTGTCTATGAAAAACCATGGTTAAAGATAAAGAGTGCCCAAGAATAAATGAATGGGATGAAATTAAACTAAAAAGCTTCTGCACAGCTAAAGATCTAGTCAAGAGCATCAAGAGAGAACCTACAGAATGGGAGAAAACCTTTGCCTGCTGCACCTCGGACAGAGGGCTAACATCCAGAATATACAAGGAACTAAAGAAACTAAACACCAAAATCACAAATAATCTGATCAATAAATGGGCTACGGATCTTAAAAGAAACTTCTCACCAGTGGTCCAGAAGCCCATAAATATATGAGAAAATGCTCTACATCATTAGCTATAAGGGAAATGCAAATCAAAACTTCAATGAGATACCACCTCACTCCTGTTAGAGTGGCAAAAATGAAAAATTCGAACAACAACAGACGCTGGAGGGGCTGTGGGAAAAGAGGAACACTGTCACACTGCTGGTGGGACTGCAAACTGGTTCAGCCACTATGGAAAGCAGTGTGGAGAATCCTCAAAAAATTAAGGATGGAGCCATCTTATGACCCAGCTATCCAGCTTCTCTTTCCCAAGAGTTAGAATCAGCATATTATAATGATGTGGCTTCCTCAATGTTTATAGCAGCTCAATTTACTATAGCTAGATTATAGAACCAACCCAGATGCCCCTCACTCAATGAGTGGACACAAAAACTTTGGTACATATATACAATGGAATACTACTTGGCCATTAGAGAAGATATTATTATGGCTTTTGAAATCAAATGGATGGAGATGGAACGAATTATGCTAAGTAAAGTATCCCAATCTCAGAGACTCAAGGGCCGAATGGTTTCTCTCATCTGTGGAAGGTAGAATACATCCGGAAGCAGTATGTTAGACAGCTAAGCTAATAATAACTTCAAATTGTATGATTCTTAACGCAACAGGAAGATGACTCCCTAGGATACTTGGAGGCATAGGGAGGGGGATGGGGTGGGGGGAGGGCTTAGTAAGAACACCTAGGAGACTGGAGGGTGGGAATATAGGGGAATCATCTCAGAAGGAGATCTCTGACCTCCATGAGATATCCATTTAACTCAGGGGTTCTTCTGGGGATACAGCAACATGGGGAACCCAAGCTGGGCATCCATGACATGGCAGTAGCCCTGGATAACTAAGTATATATATATATTGGTTCTTGAATGTTTGATAATGTGTCCCCCTCAACTGTAACTCTATATCCATCTAATAAAAAAAAGAAAAGATAAAGACTGCCAAATTCATAATTAGCAGATTAATAAGGATGGTATAATGACTTTAAAAAATATCATCCAATAATTAACTTTATTGATAATTAAGAATATTCACAGGAAATTCACAGAATAAATTCAAATGACCAAAATATATGAGAAGCTGCTCACTCAGGGAAATTGAAATTGAAGTACCAAGGTTTTGTTCTCTTCAACGGAAAATATTTAAATGACTGGCAATATCCATTTTTACACTAGATGCAGATTAGTCCTTTCTCACAGTGTGCATACAATTGGTGAAATTTGGCAGAATCCATCAAAATCTAAATATGCCTATCATTTGTTAAGGCAGTCCCAATTCTGGGAATCCAGACATATACAAAAACATATTGTTGGGCTAGGGTTATAGTTCAGTGATAGAGCACTTCCCTGGCATATGTAAGGTACTAGGTCTAATCCTCAGCACTGCAAGAAAAGAAAATAAAACGGAATAAGAAAAAGAAACCAAAGGAACATAAGAACAGATACTGTTTAAAATATCCAGGAACTACTCTAACCACATTACTTAACTCATTGATGAAATTTAGCACTATCATTACTCAGTTGAGGAAACCGAATCACAGGGAGGTAAATGCTTTGCCCAATTTCACTTGTTTGAGTTTGCAGCTTGGGTTCAAACTTATCCCAGTCATATACAGACTGTACCTCAACAACAATCAGAAACAAGTACGACCACTAATAGGAACAGGGTTAAATAGATTATGAGCATCCAAATTATAGAACTCTAGTTTTAAAAAATGATAAGTTGCTATATAAAGATAGCAAATATATATTGTTGAATGAGAAAAGAATGAATCACAGAATGCTACTTATATTTGGATCTCATCTATGTCAAATGTTAAAAACTCTATGTTTATATGTTTATATAAAATTGTATGTATTTCTGAAGAAAACCATCTGAAATCATTGAGACCACAATATTGGAGGTTAGAATAAGAAATATGAGAACTAAAAAGAGAATTGTCAGGTTTTCACATATTGGTTTGCCTACTGTAAATGACTATTGTATTCTCAAATGTAAACAGATATAAATACTATACATAAAATTATAAGAAGAAATAATAAAATAATACTCTTACACCCAACAACTAGCTTGGAAAATATATTCTGATTTCTCTGAGTGTTCTCTTTACCCTACAAAGTCCATATATAAAACTACTGCAGAGGCATAAGAAAACATTCTCATTGGCAAGTGTGATAGCTTTTTATATATTATATTTTTATCATTACTTTCTTTCTTTTTCACTGGTCCATTTAGACCTTGGGATATATATTTATATGTTTTAATGTGAGATCTCTGTGATTCAATCTATTGCTTAAAAAAAAAAAAAACAACTCAGCAACAACATTGCTCCTTTTTATCCACATAGCCACTTCTTCAGTGTCATTGCTACAGTTGTCTATTATGTGAGTACCAGAAAAGCTAGGATGGAAAAGCAGCACCAGAATTGGCCACCACTACAAAAATTTTGTTTCAAAAAAGTGCTAATGTCATAGACCTGAGTGCAATTGTGTTTAAATTTGCTAAATGCAGCATTTAGAAATCAATATTTTATTTTCCAATCTAAGTTGTAAATTTATCTACGATGTTAAAAAAAAAAAGGCAAATCAAACCAAACAACAAAAAATTCCACACTAACACTGCAAATCTATATAGGTTTAAAACAATTTAATTCTTGACTTACAGACTCAAAACTGGAAGTGAGAAACTGAAATTATTCAAGGCACAGTGGACTACAATGGCAAAGTGTTAGTATAGATTCAGAAAGAGGAGGCAGATCAAGCCCTCCACAAATGTGGAGGATACCTACAATATCCAGTGTTCAACAACTACAGGGTTGGAAGAAATTTTGACTATGTGCTCATCACTTCCAAATTCTTACACCTCACATCACAGTGGGGACATCCTGTAGCTGCAGGCAAATCCCAGAGCCACAGTGCAGCTGGAGCACATCTTTCTAAGGCTCCCACACCACAGGACCTTCCTAAGAAACAGACCCTTGGTATTCTCCAAAATCCAAGAAAGGGGTTCTGAATTCACTGGGAAAAGATAAAAAGCATGATTAAAACAATAACAGGGAGGCAGGCCTTGAAAGAGTACTAAGTTACATTAGACATTTCCAAAATTTTGAATATTAAATTACTAACTGAAGTTTGCTTTATAAGCTTATCTAGGATACCACCATTTCTGGAACTCATGGAAGTGATTAATGGGAGATTAATTTATGAGTTTTAAGGGGAAGATTTTTGGACAGCTATGTCACTGAGAAGGTTTTAAGCAACCCTCCTTTTCTACAGGCCAAAGCCTGATGAGCTAAATACTGTGGAATTTCTAACTAGTAACATTAGCGCTGAGTTGTTAATGTTCACACTGACAACAGAGCTTTGCAAGGAGCGACAGCAGACAGTTCCAGCCAAAGAACCAGTGCCATTTTGACAACCAGAATGCCTAGGGTTTAGCATGCAATTGTTGATCTGGATAATTAATATCCAGTATTATTCAGAATTTAGTAGTTTCACAGCAGCCCTTTTCAAGGGGGAACACAGTCAATGTTGATGTCCCGAACAGAATCGTTACCAGAGTAGGTGGGTTTATCGATTCAGAAAATTATCCAGTTGAGAGCTCTCTGTGTTCAAGGGCCGCCGAGACTTTGCTGTGATCATTTCCTGTAACAGGCATGCCAGAGTGACCGTGTTGCTGTGTGGAATTCCCAGCTTGTAATGAGAGCAGTCGCTTTTGTGCTGTTATGTAGGATGATTTTGTATAGGAGCGTATAAGGTTTGAGGGTGATGATTCCATCTGTGACCAGTGTCACAGTGTTCGTGGACACAAACTCAAGGACAGTGATCAGTCACTGCTGGGTGAGGATACAAAATCTATAACTGGCTGCCATCAGTCTGATGCCACTTGCTGCTCTAAGCCCTGCTTAAAATGGTGAAAGTGAAGGCTTCTGGTGAAGAAAGAGAAAGTAAGAAAACACAAAGAAAATGCACTGTCCTTTGAGTTCGAGAATCTACTCTTCTTCCCAAACAAAAAAGAAGCCTTTTATTGGTGTCTCTAAAGAGTACATTTTAAAAATTGATGAACATCTATTTTCTAGGACTTCTAAGCTGGAAACCCTTAGCTCCCTAAAGATTCCAATGTCTGTAATTATTTTCTATATGCAAGATACTGGAATAAATACCCAAACTATATGTATACTGCACACCTGTTTAAGACTAAAAGCAAATGGGAATTTGAGGCTATAGGTTTTGCTTGATGGTTGTACATAACTGCTGATTTTCTGCTGTATTCACTTATCATTCATTATTTAGTGACAGGTGCTGAATAATTTTAAAAGATATTCCCAAATGTTATGATCCAGATGCAAAATTTGTGTTCAGAGAAGTCAAGAAGTTAAATATCACTCCTTATGTTTTATGCAACTATTTATATTTTCTACCTTTGAAGCTAAGTAAACCTTTATAAGCCATACAATTTAAGAAGTCAGAAAAAAAATCTTCCCCCATTTCTAAACATGGTTCAGAATCAAAATTATGTGATTTTTATCGCTGGTTCTAATAGAATACAACTCCTCAGAACATGATTCTTTTATGTTGTGTCCTGGGGCCAATTCATTATTTGCTTCTCACTACGAAGAGAGAAGAACTTGCAAAACAGTACTAAAAAAGTAAGCAGCAAGAGCTTAATCTATGAAGAGTCACGGCATTACTCAATAGTCAGATTGGGAAGGAGGTCTTAAGGAGATTGTCCCCATGGCATAGCTGCAGTTTCAAAACACACATACACGCAAAGCCACTTCTTCCATAGCACACAGAGGCAATTCCAGGGTATGTGAAGTTGTAAATCACTCTGCAGAGCTTCCTGCAGGCTGGGCACCAGACACCAGGATTTTCACCTCCTGAAAGTTACTATCAGTGCCGAAAAGGACATTAACCCCATGCATGTGAAGCAAGGGGATACCTACATGCCCTGTGTTGGGGTCTTGGTAGCCTTTCAGACTATTTTGATGATGATTATGGTGATTTTAAAATTTAAGGATATAGTATTTAGGGATGTTTTCCCACACACTTTAACGATAGCATTCTCAGGGCTTGAGGTTCAAGGTGGGTTCTATCTGGGAGATCCACTCTTGGTGGCGGACACAACTTTGGGGGTCATTTTGGGATTCAAGTAAACAATATTTGTCCACATCATGTTTTAAAGATCTGAGGAAAAGTTATACTATTATGTCTTATAAGCCTTCCTCTTTTTGCACATAAGTCCATGAAATACTTGTAAGGCAGGTACAAACAAATTGTATCAATTTTGAAGCTCTTCAGAAATCCCATTTGGGTCTGTTGAAAGTGAAATTGCACTGGGCTATCATTTTTTCTGAACTGCACTCCAGGGTAGATGGAAAACATTCTTCCATTTTGTTTCACCTATGTTGAAGTCCCCAGCAGATCAAGTGTAACTGCAGGAACAAGGAGAACTGCCAGACAGGAACCTGAAGCACAGTGGAACCGAATGTGGTGCTGAGATTTAAGAAGTTGGCCATTTAAAAGGAACTTGCACAGAACTTTTCAATGATCTTTGTGACCACACCTAAGCCACAAACAAGAGGCTTCTAGTTTTCCCAGTTATGTGAAACTAAGCCAGAAATCACAAATGTCCTGAGGATTATCACCCTATAGGGGATTTGTCTTGAATCCCCAACAGATGCATAAGAACCCTCAGGAGGCAGATTGCCAAGCTATCTTTCATTTTATTGGGTTGTAAATTTGCCCAACCATTAAATCTTTCCAACATTGCCTTAGTGAGGATGTCTACAGAGCTTGGTAACCTCCTATTTTCTTTTTCTTATGTTGGATCCTGATGCCAATTCATAAATGGTCATACTGCTATGATTTGTTGGAAGGATAAATTTTAATTTTAATTACCTACCTAATACAGAAGCGTGCTTATGCTGGTATTGCTTACTCTAATTTAGCATTCATCTATAAAGAAACATATCTGTTTGGTTTCTGAAATTAGCATGCTTAATCATTGATAAAGGATTCTGTTATTTTTAGCAGCGAAGAAAAAAGAGTGGCACCATCCTGGAGCTGATTAGTGGAGTGAGCTGTCTCACAGGTTGGTGCACAAGAGAGCGTTGCAGAGACTGATTCAGGGGCCCTGAGCCATCAGGGGTAAAAAGAAAAATATCCATCCAGGATTTGCCCAGGCTCAGACTCATTACCCAAAGCTAAGAGCAGCACCAATATCAATGTTATTGACTTAAAAAATTGCTTACTTTGCCAAATAGGCACAGAAGTCTAAAGATGCTTGGAAAAGAGCAGCCACTGTTCGTGATAAAAAGCTATGACAAATTGAGACAAACCATGCAAGGGAAACATCTACGAGTAGACTCCAACAAACGTGGTTTGATGGCTTTAACACACTTCCTCTTACTGCGGAGCCTTAAATACCATGACGCTAGACTTTACGTAAAACTGGAAAGGCCTAAGTTAAGCAAAGCTATTTTGTAAAAGCCTATGGGGAAAAATATAAATGAGACATCATTGGGAGTTTCAAAGAAAATCACCTGGTGGCATCTGAAAACATGATCCGCTAGTTGGCCAGCACATCTAGTAACAAGGAGTTGTGACCTGACTTCCTACCTGTGTGCTTTATGGGTGATCTTCTCGGAGCACTTGATGATAAACTCCTGCCTGAGAGCATGCACACTGTGATGAGGGATGTTCAAATCAACAGAGCTCATGACCACAGTAAAGCTAAAAAAAAAAAAAAATCACATCAACAATGTCACCTCCGAATCTCAGCCTCTTTAATGCTATTCAAATTGTACTCTTCCAGGATAAGGAAAACTGCTCCATTAATGAGAAAAAAAAGGGCATGGCTCATTTTCAAAACCTTGGACCTGTTTAGGGGTAACACTGGCCCATGAATGTACATGTCCCAGCCACTTTTCTTTCTGTAACCCTATGTGATGTCACCAAAGCCTCCTGTCAGTAGATGTATTCTTTTCCAAAGCTGTCACAGCAAATTAGCACAAATTGGATGGCTTAAAAGAGCAGAAACACACACCCTTGTATTTCTAAAGGTCAGAAATCTAAGATCCTGGTGTTGGCAGGACCACCATCCTCTGAACGCTCTGGAGGCAAATCCTTCCTTGTCTGTTCCAGCATTGGGAGATCCAAGCATACCTGATTTGTGGCACCAACATGCTTATCTCCACCTCTCTGTTTACCTGATTTCTCTGTGCATCTTCTTGAGAGCCACTTAATTCAGGATGACCTAAGCTCCAGGATCCTCACCTTAAACACATCTGCAAACACATTTACTTCAAATAATCACATTCTGAGGCTCTGGGTAAACAAGTCTCTCGGTGACCACTCTCTGACCCACTGAAGTGTACCCAAATACAGTTCCATAAACACTGGCTATGCAGTAACTTCAAATAGACTTGCTTGCACTTCCCTTGAGGACCTGAATGTCTTCCCCAGGGAACTGCTCCATGTCCTCCTATACCCTCCTGGCAGCTGCTTATCTTCCAACCTGATGAGAAACCTAAACCTTTGAAATTTCTAGTGCTGACATCCCAAGGCAGAGAAAAAGCACTCTGACAAATGCATGAGATGATCTAGTTTTACAGCCCTTGAAACTTCCCCCAGTACTCTAAAGGAAAATATCCCCCAAGCTTCACAGTGGGTTAACATTCTGAAACAAAGGTAGAAATAATCAAAGATCAGGTGATAATAGGGTCCCTTTAAAACCACAAGGTGCCCACTGGGCATGAAGAACATTTCTTGCATCCCTATTGAGTTTCAGCCCAACCCTGTTTGTCTTCAAGTCCCTGACCAGTCAGTGAGGGAAGATGCAGAAAGCTGCATTTAAGGAAAACCTGAAGGACATACCTTCTGAGGAAAATGGGGTGCCACCATGACCCCCATCATACAGATATGGCCACAAAAGGAATGGTAAATACTCAAGTGTTTGAAAAAAAGAATTACAATGTTAATTTTATAAAGCTATACTTTAACAAAACTTTCAATCAAAGAAAGAAAGAGAGACAGAAAGAAAAGAAAGAAGGAGGGAGGGAGAAATTGAGAAGGCAGTCAGCCTTTTCTTTACCCAGCATGAATCAGTTATATAAAGAAGTACAGAACTGACCCTGAACAAAATGAGGTAGGTTACTGTACAGTTGGAAGAGGGTCCATTAGAGCATGAGGTCACCAAGCTTCCATCTGTGACAACAGAGACTTGGTCTATGTTTGCCAAAGAGTTAAACAAAGCCAAGCAACAACATTAACGGTAGGAAATATTTGTGAGAATCTTATCAGAACCAAACTTCCCATCTTGTATCTTGAGGAAACATAGTTAGAGATATCGACTGGAGCAGATAGAACTTAAATCACCAGGCAACATTCTTCTAAATTAAAATGCCCAGAACAATAACACCAGGAAAGTGACAGATTATCCTGTTACACACTAAGCATTTTGAAGAAAAAACATGTCTTCCTTTATAAAATATTATTTTGTAAAAAAATTATTTCATAAACATTCTATTCACCGTTTTTAATGGAAAACAATAGAATGAGAGAGGGATAGCAGGAAGGGGAGAGAACAAAGAACAAGACTACAATCATGGGCAATGGGTGGCAGAGGCAGGGGGTCACATCAGGGTGACCATATTTGAATATAGCTTGCTCACCTGAACTCATGCAGGAGTTTGATCCCCAAAGTCATATGTTAATTGTATTAAGAGGATGGAAGCAGTCTGACCATGATGCCTGGGGTGGGACCTTTGGAAAATTACTATATTACATTAGGTCATTAGGGTGGAGTCCCCATGATTGGATCCTAGTGGCTGTATAAAGGAAAGGAAGCAAGATACACACATACTCCCATCATGACATGATGCAGCTAAAAGAGACCCTTGCAAGAGCCTGTGCCTTGTTGTTTGGACTTTAATCCTCCAATCTATGAGCTAAAATTAGTCTATTTTTTATTAAGTCAGTCTACCTTGGGTATTTCATTATAATAACAAAAAATGAACTAATAATACTAGGTGATAATGGCAAATGGTATATGTAGAGAAGGTGAGTACAGAGAAGGGGTCATAGACATTTTATGCCAGGAACTGAACAATAAATATTTTAGGCTTTGCAGGGCTGGACAGTTTCTTTTCCCACTACTCAGTTCTGCCACTGAAGTATCAAAGTAGTCACAGGGAGTACATAAATATATGAATGTTGCTGTGTGCCTAATCAATGTTATTCACAAAATGACGATATGGCATCATTGATATGTATTTGGAGGAGAGATAATAAAAATCAATCACAGAGTTAAAAAATGGTAATTGATAATTCTACCATTACCAATTGTAAGAGATTTTAATGTGCATTTCATAGATGACCAACCATCTTACTGGTCTACCTTACAGTGCATGGAGAAAATGCTTAAAATATTGTCCGATGTTTGCAGAGTTTCCATTACATGGCAGTGAAATATAATTCATGAAATGACACATTTCATTAATGGGTGACATTTATGACAGTGTCCAAAACATTATAGTCTTTCATTTTAACCCTGTCAGCAAAAGCTCTGGCAAACCATATCTCTGCTTTCAGTTGCCCATTTAAAGCAGTAAGTCATGTTCTGGAGAGAAGAGACAGGGCAGCTCAGGAGAAAGTCCAAAGGCAAAAAAAAAAAATGTAGTCTTGAGTTCATCCTTTATAATTCACAGAAAGCACCTGTCCCTTTTTGTGTAGTCCTGTAGCCTGTACAGAAGTCATCTCCTAATTCAGTTCCAAGTTTCCCCATCTACATCCAGAGGCCTGAAGTCAATACCATAGTGTACACAGTTAAGATTTTATAATAACCCTACTAATGGCATCATCATCCACAGAACCCCATACAAGTTCAATGAGCAACTGTTTCTGGAACAGGTTTTCCTGTTTACAAACTTGGCTCCCCTGAGGTCAGCTAAACACCTTGATGCCTTTGTGGTCCACCAAGTACATAGCATTGGCGGGGTACAGAAGTTCAGAAAGACCCATCATGTCCACTTAGCAAACAGAGAAGTGGAAAGGATGTGCAATTTGTAAAGTTTGCTGATGACATCTGTAATATTTAATGTGACTCTTTTTTGAAAACATACAGTAGTGCAGAAGGTCCAAAAGTTTGATATCTGTCTACTTCTAGCAGTTAAATGTGAATGTTTCTTAGAGTCTGAATTTCTTCCTTATTTTATGTCAGTTACTCTTTTACTGTGTAACAAGCTTCGTAAAACTCAGTAGCTCAAAACAACAAATATTACATGTCATGTTTAGGTTGGTTGTTTGGGTGAGTCAGCTCTTTGGAGTATGGCTTATGTGGTGAGCTGGTGGCTCAACTGGGACAGAATGGTCATGAATGTCCTTGCTCACATGCTCATAGTTGGCAGGATGCATGATCCAGGGGCTCTGCTAGAGTAACTGGGACTATGAGGACACCTGGGATGTTTGTTCTTGTGATTGGTCATGACTGGGGAAGCTAGGTTTGGCTTGTTCATGTGGTCACAGAGATGGCACATTTAGTGGGAAATTGCTTTTCAAAACTGTACTTGATTTCCATCATTAATATCCTGGGAGCCAAACTTTCAAGGGCCAAGGTCAGGATACCAGGAAGCCCTAACAAATTTAGAGCCATTATTGTAAAATTTACTCTCTGCAAAATGTGTGTGGTGAATGCTCACTCTAGCTGATTAGACAGCAGGGTCAAGGAAGGTCCTCACAATTTGGCTGGTCCAATTGATGGCAGGGGTGTGAGTGAACACCAGGGTTACACGATTTCCCCATTCATGTCTAATTGACACAGTTTTCTGTGAGTAGAAAAGCAGAGCAATATTCCATTTCAGATCATTATCAGATTTCTGAAAATATAAAATTCAAACTTCTTCCAATCGTAACTGTATGAGTCACAGCTTTAGAAAATCCAAATCCAACTTAGTGTTTTTGAATTTCAATGTATAAGTGCTATATTCTTGCCCTAAAACAGTGTATCTCTTTCAAAAAATGCCTGTTTCACAGTCATTTTAGAGTACTTTGTCCTAAAACCATCTCCTGTGTTCACATTATCAAGGTCTAGAAGGAAAGCACATATTTGTCACATCAGAGAAAGTTTTTTTGCATAAGACCTTTCACTGGGACAGGTCTAAACAAGCCACTAACACAGCTGCTGTTGGCAGGTGGCTCCCTGGGGACACACATTCCTACTCAGCCCTGTTTTCATCATCTTGCAGAACATTCCCATAACATCTGCCAACGTATCACACCAGAGTGTGAAACAGTTGCAAACTCCTCTATGAATTTTTCATCTTACAGTCCAGAGTTGCTGTCATAAAATTAACAGTTACCCTGATAAAAACACAACATCTGCATTTTATATCCAATATTATCCCCAGCAGAGCAGGTATTTTGAGTGTGCCTTCTCCTTCTTAATGGTTCCTAAGTACAGGAAAGCTATTCTTAGTATAAAATTATATGAATTTTAGACCATCTACCAGAAGTCATTTAGAAATAATCCACCACAGGAGGCCTTTCACACCCATCTCGTAAATTGCCTAGCCGATCTTGGAGAAGAACAGGCAGCGACAGATAGCTGAGGCTGATGGCCCATTTACAGTGGCACATCAGCCATAAAACCTTAGGGTAGCAAAGGAAAAACATGAAATAAAATGAATTCCTATGAAACACAAGATTAAACGATCTGTATCAATACACAAAACTCATCTTAACTGGAGTATCCCCTTTATCCTTCCTCTATGTTTCCTGGCTGCCATGAGGTGAGGGATTTCCTCTACCACCTGCTCCCTCTACGATGTTCTTCCTTACTACATCCCACAGGCAACCCGGCCAAGTATCCGTGGATTGAAGTTTCTGAAACTATGAGCCAAAATAAAGTTCTCCTCCTTACAATCAGATTATTATGGTTTGGATATGATGCATACCCGCAAAGGTCCTACACTGATTAAGGAAGTGAAGCGTTCAGATTGTGAGACCTGTGATCTAATCAGTGGATTTCTAATGTCCATTGACTAATTGAGTAGTAACCATAGGCAGGCGGAGCATGGCTGGGGAAGGTAGGTTATTAGAGACAAAAATTTAGGATTTATATTTTGTTCCTGGTGCCTGATCTCTCTAGTCTTTTTGATTTCCAGCTGCCGTGATCTGAGCAATCTCCTTCACCACACTCTTCAGCCATGAGGTTCTAGCTCAACTCAGGCCCAGAGCAATGAAGGAAGTCAGCCAAAATCTGAGCTTTTGAGCCAAATTAAACTTTTCCTGCAAGCTGTTCTCATCAGGTATTCTAGTCACAGCAATGAAAGCTAACACAGAAACTGGTACCAGAAGTGGGGCCCAAGTCCTTTGGGGATCACATCCCACCATCTTGTGCCCCGGAGTTAAGCATGGAGCTATAAGCAATGGTCTTGTTTTAGCCCTGTCCCTTCTTTCTATGACCCTGTTTCCCACCATTGGAAGGGAAATATTTACTCCATGCCACTATATATTGGATATATATATCTTGCTTTGTTTTTCTTTTTTTGTTTTTTAAGAGAGAGAGGGACAATGAGAGAGAGAGAACCAGTTTTATTTAGCTTTTCATGTAGCTTTAATTGCTCTGACACTTCATCATGTAAGTGGTGCTGGGATTTGAACCTGTGTCCTCACACATGCCAGGCAAGCACCATAACCACTGGGAAACTGCTCCAGCCCCTGTAGCTTGTTTTTTATTTTTATAGGGGATCACAACCAAAAATTTGCCTTGAGATTAGAGGAGATTTTGGAATTGGAATTTGGGGCAATGCTGGAAACTATGAAAATTCATGTATATTAATGGAATGCATTTGCATTGTGATATGGAGAAGAATTTTGGGGGGTCAAGTGCAAAATGCTATGGTTTGGATATGAAGAGTTCCCCAAAATCTCCTGTGTTAATGCAGAAAGTGAGATGATTAGATAATGAGAGTTGTAACCTGATTAGTGGATTAATCAATTTGATGGATTACTAATTTATGTGGATTAAGTGGGTAGCAACTGTAAGCAGGTGGGGCATGGCTATACAAAGTAGGCCACTGGGGACTTAGGGTTAAAATTTTCCCTGGTGCTTTGAAATACTTTTCTCTCCCCCCCTCCCTTCCCAGGTGTCGTGGTCTGAGCAGTTTTTCTCTGTCAAGCCCTTCTGCCATGATGTTTGGCCTTACCTCAGGCCCAGACCAATGAGTTGGCCAACCATGGCCTGAAGCTCTGAAACTGTGAGCCCAAATTAACTTTTCCTCCTCTAAGGTGTTCTATTCAGGCATTTTAGTCAAAGTGATGAAAAGCTGACTAATACACTGTTTATTTCAGGTATTTTATTACGAAAATAGAATAAGGTCCAACCTCTACAAAATCTTTATCTTACTTTTCCTCCTACAGTGAAGCCTGGGATACTCTTCTGTCACTTAGAATCACTAATTCATCTTTAGTTGTGTCAGGATCATGACTTATCTATTATTTTCTTACAAGTTTTTAAGAATGCTATCTCTGTTTTTCTGAGTTCCGCGTCCTCTTCGTTAATGTTTTATGTTGTTCTCCCGTTAATGCACTTGCTCAGGTAGTTCTTGTGTTTTTGTAATATCAGTGCTCCTCTTTCACACTGATAGCTTTCTTAAAAATTGTGAAGATTTAAAAATCTACATTCCTATTTTAAGTTGTTGGTTCTAAATGAAAACCGCTATTGGTCAAAATCTATTTTTATTATCCAAAAGAGAATTCCGTTTCACCTGCTTGCAGTTGGAAGTCTTGACAATGGACAGATGGTATCTATTGAGAAGAGGGTTCATGTATGAAACTGGGCAGAGAGTGCAGGGGGCCACATGAATAGAGAAGCTTTCTCCATTCTTCCTGACCAACACATGCTTCTGTGGGAGTCTCCGTATCCAAACATTCTCTGAAGAAACTCATGCCTTGGCTCTTATCTGAGGACAGTGGCTGGCTGGTGTCTATTGTCCCTCTTCCATTTAATCTCCATCTGTCACTCAAGGTGACTCCACCTCTGCCCTACGTCTCAGTGCAGTCCAGAGTTTCCCCAAGCTCCCCCTGTTGCACAGAGGAAGTGAGCAAGCAGAAGGACCACCTGGTCTAGCTGTTTTCAAGGAAGGTCTTTAACCAATCACCCTGATGGTTGGTTGTTTGAATTTGTTGACTGAATTACAAATTTCTCTAGAGCTCTTTAGGGAAGTAAGTTTCCCATGTGAGATGTTTCCTCCAACCTGTATTTTGAGTTATATTATTTTAGCTCTGATTCTTTCAAAATTGCAATGCATCAGGATTTCTGCTCCAATGATTGCAACATTTCATATTTTCCCATCAATGTTAGGACTGATTTATTTTAAAATACATTTCTCAGATCTATCATGAAATTTTGGACTGGAGATAGATACAAGTGCTGCATCCTCCAACTTAAAGTAGAGATTTCAAAAGATTACTTAATCTTTTTAACAAAAGAAAACTCTTGGCAGAAACATATGGTTTTGCTTTATCTTTTGTTCTCCAAATGTCTTTCTCTCTATATATATGTATAATATACATTTGCATATATATAATATACGTATACATACATATATACACATACATTTTTCTATTTTTCTCAAACTTAGACGTGACATTTTGAAGTATCATTCATTTTATAGAAGATGAACTTCAATTGAGGCTTAATTACTTTTAATAAACTTAATCTAATTTCAAATAGTTAGAAAACTCTGTATTACACCTTATCTGCTGCCTACCTTTCAACTATTTTTATCTGTTTTAAATGATTTGCCCCAGCTGGATTGAACTCTATTGTTTCAGGATAATGGTTTGTTCATCTCTGGCACTGCTGCCTACAGTGGCTTGCTTATAGAGCAGACACTCAAAGCATGTTGGCTGGATTCCGGTAAAGTGAAAGAGCCAGGATTCTAAGTGCAGTGTGTCTGACTTCAGAGCTTACACTGTTTTCACCACACTCTGCCTTGAGAGCAAACAAATGCTTCTATTCTTTGCAGATAAGACAAATCTCTCTGAAAACAAAGTGAAAAAATTAGTCTTATATAATTATATTCTTCTAGCCTGGGACATCCAAGTTATAACGTGTACATTCCATAACTGTTGTGGACAATTGTCTTCTGCAATGAATTCTGGAATCTAGAACTCTGGATATGGCAAGCAATATGTTTCAGTTTTGCCTTTTGCAAAACTGAGTCTTACACCATGGTCACTGGTATAATGGGTGTGCACCACCAGGCCCAGATTTCTTAATTTTTAACCATTTCTTTTACTCTAATATCAAGTCTGTTTAGTTTAGATGATAGTGTAGGCTCTGAAGTCTAACTTCTCACCATAGATGCTCAATATTGCCTTTTGCTAATTGTTTCCCTAATATTTAGAAAACTAAATACACAAATTTTCTATTTAAATGGATTTAAAAATAGAATGCAACATCAGGAACATCAGCTTTGGAGACAAATAGTAGCAACTGGTTTAAACAGAAGTTGTACCAATGCTGGAACTCAACAGTGTCAGAGAATGATTAGCACAAAGTACTTTTATTAAAAGGCATCAGTTTATATAAATTAATTGAGCTAGGACCTCTGCCTGGATGAAAGGAGAAAGGAGACTATATGTGCAGGTTTTCATGTTTATATAAAGACCTAGGATGAGCTAATGGAATGTAGCTCCAAGGATCTTCTCAAGGCAAAGTCCATGAGCCTAGTCCTAAATCCTATAGAGGGTGAAAAATCATTTTGCAAGAAACACTCTCAAACATGGGTAGGATCACAGGGTTTTAGCTTCTCCAGTGGTAGATAAAGTCTAATGTAGAGTGAGTATCATGGGCGTGGTCCCCCTTTGTGCTCAGGACTCATTAACCATAGTGACTCTGGCCCTGTATAGCAATATATTGATGGCAGGGACCACACAGCACTGTCAGGACACCATGGAAACTGTAATGCCCTACAAAAGGAGGTGGGGGGCCCAGTGGATCTTTGTGCATAAACGCAAACAAGAAAAGAATTTTAAGAAAGAGAGGAAAGAAAGGCAGCAGTAGTTAATCCACACGCGTAATTCTTATGAGCACAAGTGAGATCCTTCCTGAGGTTCCCTCAGAATTTTGGTAAGAGGGTGCAGAAAGTGGACTCCATAGGGGGATCATGTCATATTCCCAGACATAAGGGCCTAAGCCAAAATAATTTGAGAATTAATATACTAACGTGACCTCACTTTACCCACTGATATTAAGTATCTATGAGATGCTGAATTTATTTATTCATTTATTTATTTATTTACTGATACTGAGGATTCAATCTGAGAACATTTAACTACTGAGCCACATCCTCAATCCTTTTGATTTTGAGACAGAGTCTTGTTAAGTTGCTTAGGACCTCTCTGATTTGCTGATCCTGGCCTCAAACTTGCAATCCTCCTGCCTCAGGTCACTGGCATTGCAGGCGTGCATCACCATACCCAATTTTCCTCATTTTTAACCATTTCTTTTACTCTTCATGTCAAGTCTGCTAGACATATTATAGCTTACTTGATAGGGTACGCTCTAAAGTCTAACTTCCCAGTCTAAATGCTCAATTTTGCTTTTTGCTAGTTTTCTTGTTGCCCTGTGTTTATTTGCTTAATTCTTTCTGTACTCATTATAGCAGCCACAGAATAGTACAGATAGCCCCCACCCCCACAGTTACAGGCTGCACAGCTCCAAATTAAAACAAGCACAAATCCAAAATGTTTTTAAATATGCAGGATTTTATCATTATTCCATATACAATATAGTATAACAACTATTTACATATCATATGTATTATATAAGATAATGTAAATATTATAAATAATCTAGAGATTACTAAAGTATGCAGGAATATGTATCTAGGTTATAAACAAATATTACTCCAGCATCTATGGATTTTGGTCTCTACAGATGCCCTGGAAACAATCCTCTTTGAGCTGGTTGTGATGGTGCATGCCTGAAATCCCAGCTACTCAAAGGCTGAGGCAAGAAGATTCCAAGTTCAAGGCCAGCCTAGGAAACTTAGCAAGACCCTATATCAAAATTAAAATAAAAAAGGCTGGAGATATAGATCAGTGATAGAGTGGTTTGCCTGGCATACAAAATGTCCTGGGTTCAATCCTTATTAAAAGAAAGAAACAGAGAAACAAAGAAACAAAGAAAGGGAAAGAAAACAATCTCACATGGATACCGTGGTACAACCATACCTACCTCCAAGCATCATTTTATAAAATTCTGGATTCAAACACAACACATGGCTCAGCCCACTGTGAACATTAAATTAGTATCTGCTATGTTTCTATTTTTAGTATGATTCTCATAATTATTATTGAGTACATTTTCATTTGGGGCATCATATCCTCTCCCCCTCCTCAGCTTTTCATTTTCTCAACTATATTATTCATCATAGACTTAGAAAAGTTTCTGAAGTACTCATGTTAACACCAAGACTGGACTCTGCAAATCTCCTCTTTTCTTTTTGATGGGTAGTGGTATTTATTGTCAGATCAATGTAAGTGTTATAAAGAAAAACAAAGCAGGACAAATGAGAATGACAGGTGATGCTAACGTAAATAGAAGACTCAGGGAAAGCAGTTCTGTTTGCAATAGAAATGGGGAGCTCTCAGGCCGAGGGACACTGATGAAAACAGAATTCTTATCATCAAGTCATTAAGAGAAGGCTCCTTAATAACAAAAGAAAACTAGGAGAGTGGCTAGAAGCTGAATAGAGAAAGAGGGAACAAGTTAACTACACAGACACCTTCTGAGGGAGAGTAAGCCACAAAAACCAACACAGCAAAGGGGCCCTGATTCAATTGCACAGGACTATGATCAATTGAGAACTCAAAAATAGCAATAAACTAGCAATTAGTGGAGGCTCACACCTAGGTGTCACGTCAATCTGAAGCTTAACAAAGTACCTAGGAAAATGGATAAAGACAGATTGTTAAAACCGAAGATCATCATGGTTTGGAAGGGAGGTCATGGAAATTGCACTTGTCCAGAGACATAATCCCTAAGAATCAGTATCAGAGCATATATACTATAAGGGAAAAAGTCTTTACTGAAGTCACCCAACTATGTCACTAATAAGCAAGCAAGCAAACAAGAAACCTCAAGGGTTGGGGAAAGCAGACCAGTATGTATAATTGCTACAATATCACCTTCAAAATAAAATTCATACATTATCAAAATGACCAGTTTGTGGCAAAATAAACAAAAAAAAAAGATGAGACTTTAAAATGAATAGGAAAATGTCCATAAACAGAAAAAAGATTATACAACAAAAACTCTGTTTAAGGGCCTGGATATTAGACTAACAGAAGAAGACTTCAATGTACACATTATAATTATCAAAGAACTAAATGAAAACACATTGAAGAAGTAAAGGAAGACATAGCAACAATGCTCCACCAAATAGAGAACATCAGTAGAAAGTAGCAGACGGAAACTCTGTAGTGAGAGGTAGAATAACTGGAATGAGAACTTTTTTTAGAAATTCAGTAGCAGATTTGAGCTGGGTAAAGAAAGAATTCACAAGACTGAAGATAGATTAATAGGTAGTAGGTATTCTGAAGAACAGAGAGGGAAAAGAACAAAAATCACAGGACCATCTTAATAGGCACCAGCAAAAGGCATCTGATGACATTCAGCATCTTTTTTAAAAAAAGGAACACTCCACAAACTAGAAGTAACAAGGAACTTCCTCTATATGGTAAAATACATCTACAAAAGAAATGCATAGCTAATATCACACTTAAAAATAAAAAGCTGAAAGCTTTCCCCCTAAGATTAGGAACAAGACAAGAATGACCACTCTCGGCACTTCTTTTAAATGTTTCTGTGGAGATTCTAGCCAACCAGTAAGAAAATAAAAAATAAATGAGACATCCATATTGTAAAAAAGGAAGTAAAATTATCTCCAGTTTCAAATGACACAATCTTTTATATAGTAATTCTTAAGGGATCCACTAATAAATGAATAAAGCAAGGACAAAATTGAGTGGTGGCATTTTTCTACACAACAATGAACAACCTCAAAGTAAATTAAGACAATAATTCTGCTCACAATGGCATTGAAAAGAATAAATACTTAAGAGTGAATTTCAGAAAAGAAATGCACAGCTTGTACTGAAAGATTTTTGCAGTATTAAATATCATTGAAAACAACACTATAAATCTATAAAACATTTTTGAAAGAAATTAGAAAAGATCTAAGTCAATGGAAAACTAATGTTCATGGATCAGAGCCTCGATGTTAAAATGCCAATATTCCTGAAATTGATCTACCAATTCAATACAATCCTTTTCAAAATCCCAGCTGGCTTCTTTGAGGAAATTGACAAACTCATTGTAAAATTTATATGGAAATATAATACTCAAAATAATCTTCAAAGAGAAAAATTTGAAGCGATCATATTTCTCAGTTTCAAAACTTACTAAAGGTTAGAATAATCAAGATAGTGTGGGGGCTGGAGTGGTGGCTCAGCAGTTACGGCACTTGCCTGCCATGTGCAAGGATTCGAGCTCAAACCCCAGCACCACGTACACAACGAAGTGTCTGAGGAATGAATGTCACATGAAAAACTAAAGATTGCTTCTCTCTTCCTCTCGCACTCTTTCTCTCTCTCTCTGTCCCCTCCTTCTTAAAAAAAAAAAAGATAGTGTGGAACTAGCATAAGTATAGAGATATGGATAAGTAAAATAGAATTGAGAATCTGGAATTAAACTTTTAAATTTATTGTCAATGTATTTTCAAAAAGGTGCCAAGGCCATTCAATGGACAATAATATGGTGATGAGATAATTACATAATCCAAGTGAAACAAGAAAGCTGGACACCCTACCTTCACACCATGTTATGGTTTAGATGAAAGGTATTATCAGTATATGAGACAATGTAAAAAAGGCTGAGAGGTGAAATGATGGGTTATGAAAGTCTTAACCAAATCAGTGAATTAATCCCATGAAAGGGACTAATGGGGTGGTGACTGTAGGCTGATAGTGTGTGACTGAAGGAGGTGGGTCGTTGGGGCTGTGCCTCTGGGGTACATATTCTGTATCTGGTGAATGGAGTCCCCACTTCATGATGGGACACCTCAAGTCACTTCCCTCCACCACACTCTTCTGCCATGATGTTCACCCTCACCTGGAGTCCTGAGGAATAGAGCCAGCCTTCTGTGCACAAAGACCTCTGAAACTGGGAACCTCCAAACCAACTTTTCCTTCTAAAATTGTTCTTGTCAAGTCTTTAGTCGCAGTAGCAAGAAAGCTGACTAAAACACCCCATACATAAATAATTAATTCAAAAAATATCAAAGACCAAAATTTAAGGGTTAAAACTATAGCACACATGGAAGGAAACATTAAAAATTTTTTGAGTTCTTGAATTAGGAAGTGATTTCTTAGGTATAAGATCAGAGCATAAGAAACAAAATTCAAAAATGTTAAATTGCGGGGCTGGAGCGGTGGCTCAGCAGTTTCGGTGCTTGCCTGGCAAGCGCGAGGACCCGGGTTCAAACCCCAGCACCAGGTACACAACTAAGTGTTGGAGCAACTAAAGCCATATGAAAAACTAAATAAAGTTGTTTCTGTCTTTCTCTCTCTCACTGTCCCTTTCTCTTTAAAAAAAATTTTTTTTAAAAATGTTAAATTGGATTTCATCAAAGTAAAAAACTTTTTTTTTTTTTTCTTTTTGGTCAAAAGATACTATCAGAGGGGCTGGAGTGGTGGCTCGGCAGTTGCAGCACTTGCCCGACATGCGCAAGTACACAGAATCAAACACCAGCACCCATGTACACAACTAAGTGTCAGAGCAACAAAAGCCATGTGAAAAACTCAATAAAAATTCATTCTCTCACACTCCTTCTCTCTCTCTCTCTCTCTCCTTCTCTCTTTAAAAAAAAAGTTTAAAAAAATTTTTAAAAGATACCATTGGGGCTGGAGTGGTAGCTCAGTAGTAATGGGTCTTGCCCAGCACATATGATTACAGCACTTGCCTGGCAGGCACGAGTTCACGAGTTGGAACACCAGCACCATGTACACAACAATAGAGTCTCAGAGCAGCAAGGACTACATGCAAAACTAAATAAAATCGATTCTGTCTTCCTCTCTCTCTTCTCTCTCTCTCTCTCTCTCACTGTCCCTCTTTCTTTTCTTTTTTTTTTTTTAAAGATACCATCAGGAAAATGAAAAGATGATTCACAGACTGGAAGAAAAGCATACCTGATAAGACCCTGGTATCCAAGACATATAAAGAACCCTTATGACTCAATAATAAATGACAATTCAATTCAATATGAGTAAAGAATTTGAACAGAATTTCTACAAAAAAGACGTTCAAATATACATCATACGAAGCACACGAAAATAAAATATTGTGAATTAGAGAAATATAAATCAAAACCACATTTGGAAACCACTTCATGCCCACTAGATTGGCCATAATTTAAGAAAAGAGAAGTAGAAGGAAGGAAGGCAGGGAGGGAGGGAGGAACACAGTGCTAGTGAGGACAGAGAGAAACTGGAACTTTTCTACATTGCTGTTGCAAATGTAAAATGCTGCAACCACTGTGGAAAACACCTTAGCAAGCAGTTCCTCCAAAGTTAGGCAATGGGTTCCCGCATGATCCAGCAATTTCACTTCTAGGTATATGTATGTCCAAGAGAATAAAAAACATGTTCACACAAAACTTTGTTCAAGAATGTACACAGCAGCAGTATTCATAATGGCCAAAATTGGAAATATCCCAAATATCGTTGCAACACAATGGATGAGACTTCAAAATGCTGTGCAAAGTGAAAATAGTCAGATACAAAAGCTCACACCTGCTCCATCATCTCTTATATGTGAAACACCACAGTAGACAGAGTCAGGGCAGCAGCTACCAGAGGTGGGAAGGAGAGGGTGCTTGCGATTGAGAGATATGGGCCTTCTTTTTGGACTGATGGAAATGTTCTGGAGCTAGATAGTAATGCTAGCTGTACAGCATTGTGGATATGCTAAAAAATAAAACACTTGCAAAAGTTTAAAATGGTGAATATTATGTGAATTTGTAATTTTTAAAATATTCTTCAGAATCTTGGGTTAGGGAAAGACTCTTGGATACGACACCAAAACACAAGTGACATGCGCACAAAAAGGCCGTAAATTGAAGTTTATGAAAAATGTCTTTGAGGGATAATAATAAAATGTCCTAAAGTTAGATAATGGTGACTGATGATTATATAACACAGCAAATATTATGAAGACTATTGAATTATTTGGTATAAGAATTATATCTCAATAAAGCTGTTAAAACAAAAAGCACCACATAGTTGAGAACAGATGGAGGAGGCAAGAGAGGAGGTGAGAAGCCCTATTCCCAGACATTTCCTTTTATCTAAGAGAAAGACACTGAATTTCAGGCTAGCACGGGCAGAGGTGCAGGTAGACAGATGTGACTGGATTCGAGAGATGCTTTGTGGGAAAAATCTGCAAAAATATGAAAATAAATACAGGGATAAATAGCATGAGTCTGTAAATGAACATGGTATTGGAATAATTTACTCTAATGAGCTCTTCAGAGAATAACTGTCAGATAAACCTAAATAAATAACGAGAATCTGATCTTTTGACTAAGATGTAAAGCTATTCAGTGAGTGTTCTGCATAAAAGCTCCATCTTTCTTGATTGCTCTTGGCAGCTGCTCAGAAATTCTCACTTAATTGTTTTATTGTGAAACAGGAAGTATTGCTACATCTTCTAAAATTTCCTTGCAATAAGTAGATCCCTTTTGAGGGGGCATAGATGGGAAGAACCCAACACAGGTGTTCAGGATTCTTTAATAGCAAATAGAAAGTCATTTATTTCAGAATTGATATTTCAGGGTATTACATTATTAATTTAAAGCATTCAATAAATTCAGGTATGGACTTTTAGAAATTTTCAAAAATTTATCATCTTCCATGTACTGCAATAGATAGCAAAAAAGAAACAAAAGGATAAATCATTGTTTTCTGTAAATATGAGTTCATTCTCAGGTCGCATGCCACATCTGCTGAGGTGCATTTCACCATGCAAAAAAATAAATGGTATATTTTACTTTCAGGCTCATACATTATACTTTGGTGTCAGCTTTAGTTCCATCAGCAAAATCCATTCTTTTAATTCATGACTTTCCTTTTAATTATTGATTTCTTTATACAATGCACTGAATCTATTTCTATACCTGAGATTGTCTCATTTGAAACTCGTTTTACCAAATACCATTCTAACATCTGGTTTTGTGTGTTTTCAAAATTAGATAGCCTAAAGGGAAAATGGTTTGCTGAGTTAACGATAAAAATATTATTTTTTAAATCCTATAATGGAAAATGCAATTGATATGGATTATTAAACATTTTAGTGGACTGGGATTATCCCTGGATTTTATATTGATGATGTCAAAGCCCATATTCTAGTTATTTCATTATTACTAGATAGTGCTTTATTTTGTTCTTTTGTGTACAATAGTTCTGCTAAATGGATGTTGAATCCAATACTAATATCAAAACTAATGTGCCTTTATATTTAACATTTATACTGTAGCAGCATTTGAATGTAAGAATTTTTAATGTAATATGCTCTGCAGTGTTTATAGGAACTTCAAGATCTGAAAATCAAATCTCTTCAGGACAGATAGCTTTTTGTTCCAACAAGAATTCAATATAGCTCATATAAATACAATATAGCAGAGCAAATTAAATTCTAGGTGAGTAAAAATGGGAAAAGAATTGATTAATAAAGTTAAGGAAAGAAAAAAGTAGGTCCTCACAAGAAACTCTGTGGAAAGTTTTAAAATCAAGTACATTATATGTTATTGCAATATATATCCATTTATGGTAGACTCCAGATATAATCAGGGTGTTATACTGATGGGAGGAGACTCTTCCTGTTTAGATAATAACCCTTTTGATTAAATCTCTCTACATTCCTTTCCATGACAGTTAAATTAAGTTTGAGTGGAAAGAACATTAAGGTTACTTTGTGCTTATGGTAGGACTTGGTCCACTTTCATAAACTGATTTAAGATATTTAGTACACCAAAACTCCAAAGTGTTTTTTTTCTCAGTGGTAGTTTCAGTAATAGTAATAGCAAAACAGTTAACTCCAAAGATCCCAGGCCAAGTCATTACCATAAATAAGAAAATAAAACGTCCAGATATCTAGCAAAGAGCTGAGAGAGTAGTGCAAGGAAATGGAGATGAAAAAGGTGTACAATGACCTACAAAAATATTACTACTGACAAGCACTCACGAGCACAATGTATATACAGAGCCCCTAATTTTCTCCTCTGACAGTGTTTCAAGCAGATGAGGCACTTCTGTGGCCTGATCTCATCAGAATATCCCTCTTTGAAAAAGTGTTAAACTCCAGATGCTGTGCTATGAATTCAGTGGGTCAATATTTCCAGTGACTTAATCTCAGAGAAGCAGGTATTAGAAAGCACGATAACCTCCACTGTTTATGAATATGTGATGGATGCGTAGATGGATATTTAAATATATTGAAGCCACTATTTTACTTCATTTCCATCACATATTGTGCCTGCTATTTTACATAATTTACTCATCATAATAAAATTTTCCCCATTTTACAAGTGTTTTAAGAGTGAGGTTTATTATTATACCAAGGTCAAATTCGGGCAGACTAAGAATTCATCCCAGGCTCGTCTGCTTCTAAATCTTGTGCATTTGAAAATCATTACATCATGCTCTGTCTTATAATATTAACAATTATAAAGAAAATTGCGTTTACTGGGTTTCAATGTATTTACACTTTGATTACATGTTACGTGATTTAAATATATGATCTCATTTAAGCTAAGTTTTATTCTAAATATAAGGCTCAGAAAGTGAAACAGTTTCATGAACACCAAATCTTTGGGGCCCTTGAAGAACTTCCAAATCCAATTATTTGCAAAATGATATCTTCACTTAACAATTATAACAATGAATATATAGGAAGGTAAGAGCAATGTCTTTTTTTTTTTTAACTTCTAGAGTAGGCGATTGAATCACAAAGAATTCGATGACTTAGAAGTTCTCCTTGGGCAGTCAGTGGCAAAGCCAAAATTATAGCTCTTGTGTTGGGAACATGAGGCTCAGCTGGCTTGTAGAATTGGTGGTAAACAACTCTAAGGGGTCCAACTGGCTTGTAATTAGCAAATTGCCTGACCGCATGACTAAGCTATTCGGCCACTCATTTGTTACAATTGGAGAAAGGTGTTTGCATTGTACCCTATTGGCTGTTGTAATGGATAAATAGAATAGCAGCTAGTCAGGTAAAGTGAGTGGCCCAAGAAGCAAGCAGCCAAAAGAAGCAAGTAGCCAAAGAAGAGAAAGCAGCCAGAGAAGGAGCAGCAGCAGCAGCAGCAGAGACATCAGAGAGATCAGCAGCGGTAGAAGATGCAAGTCCCGTGTTCCAGCCACCGGCGTTCGCCCCCTTGTTCCCGGCTCCCCAACCCTTCCTAACTCAGCCCCTCGGAGGATGGCTCAGGCTTGCTGAGTCACCCTGCCCGTTCCTCGCTCTGGAGTGCAGCGGGGAGCAACTCCTTTCCCCATCCCTGCCCTAACTTGGCCCCTTGGAGGATGGCTCAGGCTTGCTGAGTCACCCTGCCCATTCCTCGCTCTGGAGTGCAGCAAGGAGCGACTCCTCGCCCCATCCCCGCCCTAACTCGGCCCCTCGGAGGACGGCTCACTAGGTCGTTCTGCCCTCTTCTCACACAGGAACGCTGCAGGGAGCAACTCCTCTTCCCCTGTCCCTAGCCCTGTCCTGCCGGCGCCCGGTTCCCAGTGTCCTGCTGGCCCCCCGGGGAACGGCTAAGGTTCACCAAGGCTGTTCCACCCGCTCCCTGCTCCAGAACCCAGGGGGGAGCGACACTCTTGTATCTCTGGAATGCTCCTCACCTGAAGAGGCTACAATCTGGAGGCCTGTGGAGCCTCCAGAACTTTTTCCCTGGCTTTTCTGCCCCTGTGATCACCAAGGAGAGCAGGAGACTACTGCTTAGTAGAAATAGTGCCTCTCTTCTAAGTGATGAGACCACAATGGGTCTGTTAGCACTACGGGGCTTTTTCCTTTGTGTGTGTGTGCATGTATGAGTGTAGGTGTTTATTAAAAACAAAATTTTAATAAAGGACACTTTGGGGAAATAATATGTTGTTTAACCTCAGTTCAAAAAAATAGGTTGATTTCAATCTTCAATGTAAAGGAACCTTCAAGGATATAGAAATCTGATAAAGCATTTATGATAAGACTCAGAAGCAAAGTTTGATCTGCATAGAAATGTGAGTTCCCAATAAGAAAACAGAAGTGATTTGCAAAGCGGAATCTGGAGAAAATTTTGCTTCCAGATCTGAGACACACCTGTGTATACAATGAGAACAAAAAGACGGGGCTGCTTGACTGGCCTCTGCAGAGGACCAGGGGGACTCGCCTTACCATGATGTGGGCAACACAAGCTGTTGCAGGAGAGCCAAGCGGGACCGTCCCTGTGCTGAGCTCCAGCACCAGGTGGATGTGGCAGAGAGAACAGCAGAGGGCATTTATATCATCTTTGTTCCTACGTGTTTTGGTAAAAATAGCACACACCAATCACGCTAATCTGAACTATTTACCTTTCTTGATCGGTAAAATGGTAATAAAAAGTAAAAGCAATGACTACTATGACCTGACAAATCTCTGAAAAATTGGAAAAAAAGTATATGTGTATGAGAATATAATACTGTACTACACTCTATAGCCATAGTATATATTTTAAATTCTAAATTTATAGTCTCTATATAGCATATATAGAGTACAAATTTATGTATACTTACCTATATAGTCTATATAAATCTATGCTATATATAACACATTAGACTACTATACTATATATGTATGCTAGTTTATATGTATATATAAAGTACATACTTTATATGTATAATTTTTTTGCTATAGTTTGGATCTTGAATGTTCCCCAAAGGGGACATGGGTTAAAGGTGTGGTCTCCAACCTTCGGTGCCATTGGGAGGTGGTGGAGCCTTTCCGAGGTGGGGTGACGTGAAAGGAGGTTAGGTCATAGGGCGCATGCTCCTCTACATGGATATTGGGACTGATCCTGGCCCCTTCTCTCTCTCTCTGCTTCCCAGATGCCGTGAGGTACAGTGAGCAATCCTTCTCTGCCACATGCTCTCACCATGAGGGACTACGCCACCACAGGCCCAAAGCAACAGGACCAAGCAATCACGAACTGAAACCTGTGAAACTGTGAGCCAAAATAAGCCTTTCCTCCTTATAAGCTGTTTATTTCAGGTATTGCATCCCAGTGACAGAAAGCTGGCTGGTATGTACAGAATATGCATTATGCATATAGCATACATTTCATATATCTGTGTACTATGCACATTCTGTGCATACACGGCACTAAGCACAGTATTTATACACTCATTCATTAAAACACAAACAAGTGCTGGTTTCCTAAGTTTTTGTTTGCTAGTTTGTTTTTGCTTTTTTTCCCCTTCCTTAACCCGATTTTTGTTCAAATGCTTGGGATAGCTCCGATATTCCTTTTTCTATTTTCATTTGGATTAAAATTATACACATTTTATACACATTTTATATTATTTTGTTAAAATCTTGTAAGGTTGCTCAAAAATAAAAAAAAATTAATAATAAAAAAAGGACATTTTGATGGCTTAAAGAAATCATCATCTCCTGTTTGCTACTAGAGGAGTGACGGCTCAGATGTTTCTGTCTCCTCTGTACCCTGCAAGTCGAGACAGTAAACAGTTGGCACGGAGGGTGGCAGAGGTTCCTTACCTTCCCTTATGAGTCACAGATGCAAAAGGAAAAACAAGAGCTGAGCAAAGCAGAAGCAGCAGTCCTCTGTGTGTGGCTTTCTGAAAACTCAGTCTTGGTCTCCTACCTCCACATTGCCCATCAGCCCACAAGGTCACCTCATTCTGTGAGTGTTGACTAGCCTCGCTGGGCTGTTCCTGACTTTGTGTAGTGTCAAATTAGGTTTTCCAGAAGATTTATTTGTCTATTACTTGCTTCTTAGGAGGCCTGAAATGGCCTCACTGTCAGCCATCCCAGAGGGCCCCAGCCACTGCACAGCCCCACCCCAGGGAAATCCTGATCAGCCTTCAAGATTCAGCCAGTTGCTCAGGAAAGTTGGGCCTCCTTGTTACATTCTCAAAACAAGAAAAAAAAATCAACTACGCTTTCCCTAAAGCACTTTTTAAGTTGCAGGTGTGTATATGTGTATGTGCAAAGAGTATTCGATAAATATCTCTTTTCTACAGGTCCATGTTCTGCAGATTGGTCAGGACTTGGTGTGACTTCTTTTTGAATGCATCACAGTTTGAGTATCAAGCACATTGCAGGCACACACACGTTTGCTGAATGAAATTTCAGTAATGATCCATCAAAAAGAATCATTTTCATACATATTCCTAAGCCTCAACTCTACCTAGGATGATGCTGAATATGTCCCCATGGAACTTAACTGAACAGTGAGTAAAATAGCCAGGTCTTGGGGAAAGTCAAGGTTGCTAGATTCAATAACAGTTAATCTTTTCTTTTTTAACCTATTTAACACATGGAACACCCAGGTAACTGTAAGTTATTCTCTGTTTCATGACTAAGTAGCCTGCTCTTCTAAATAAGACACCCAGAAAGGAAAGCTTGTGAATCTCTTTTGTTCTTCTTCTGTGATGTGCAGAGCACTTTACCTATGCCATTTCCTTCAAGGAAAGGACTGTCATTTCTACTCATTCCACATCCCCTAAGCATCTGTCAGTCCAGGTCACATAGCAAGCATTTACGAATGCTTGTCAAATTATCACATATTTGAAAAGAGGAAGCCTACACCACATGGGCAACTATATCAAAACCAATGTTGACTTACAAAAATGTGTTTCATATTTGTGTGATTTCTTTAGAAAAGAGAATAGCAACCAGGATAAAACTCTGAAAGGACAAAACAATGCTTTCTTTATGCTACACCAGAAATTGTTGGAATAAACAGCAGTGAGGAATGTGTGTTAATCATAAGTTGTTAGCTAAGTGTGCAAAGTAAGATCACCAGAATTCAGTGCGTCAGGAAAAGGGGGCTCTTAGTTATATGGTGCCTCCAGGGAGCCCTTTGGCTTCACCATAGGAATGCTCCTTGATTTTTTGTCATTGTTTACAATAGAAAATTCCAAACATGTACAAAAATATAAAGAATGCAGCAATGAACACCATGTACTCACCTGTCAAGCTTGAATAATTTTAAATGAGACATTTCCTGTTTCATTTATACTTCCATCATTTTCTCCTAAAATTAGATTATTTTGAAGAAAATCAGATATTATAGCATTTCATCCATAAATGTGTCTTTCATAAAAAATGAGAACTATTTTAACATAACCAAAATACTTTTATCACAGCTAAAAAATTACTATAATTCCTTAATATCATCAAATACCCAATTAGTATTCAGATTTCCCAAAATGTTACATAAATGTTTTTATTGGTATTTGTTGTTTGTTTGTTTTTTAATTTTTTTAAAAAGAGAGGGGAAGTGAGAGAGAAAGAGAGTCAATTTTTTATTTAATTTTTCATCTAATCTTCATTGCTCCAACTGGGGTAAGAACCTGTGTCCTCGCACATGCCAGGCAAGCTCCCTGGCCACGAGCCACCACTCCAGCCCTATTTTGCTTATTTTTAAAGTTTGCTTCTTTGAGTCCACTCCAAACAAAGTCCACATTTCCTGTGTCTCCTTTATTCTATAGTCCATGCCCTTCCCCCACCACCACACTGGTATTTTTATTTGCAATTAACTTATCTTTTGGGTCATTTGCTCTGATTTCATTGATGGGTCACTAGGTGTTGATTCATGTGGTCTCCCATCTCTTGTTCCCTGCATAGTTGTAGTTAGAGTCAGAGGCTGGATAAAATTCAGGTTTGATGTCTGTCAATACCTTATCCATGATATTTTGTGCTTCCTTTCACATACCATCAGAGGGCACATAAAGGCTAATTGTGTTTTTTGGTTACGTTAATATTGGTGGATATTGGCAATCCATTATAAAGTTTTTCATTGGCTTTTGCTAATGATTGTAGATCGCTGATGCTCATCACCTAAAATTTTTTATGAAGAGCAATTTTTCACCAACTGAATATAGAAATTCATGACTCGTGTGTGTGTGTGTGTGTGTGTGTGTGTGTGTGTATCTATTCAGGTACTTTTATTTATAGCTTGTATACAAATTGCATATTAAATGTTCTTTTAGTTAACCATTGTCAGAATGATTGGTTGCCTAAGCGTCTTCCAACGCTATTCGTAGAGTTTTGTGGGATTTTTTTTTATCATGGATTTAAACATGTTTGAACATATTTGAACATAGTTCTACAGTTATCCTTGTTTTATGGTTCAGATATCTCACCTTTTAAGACGAGTATGAGCCCATTCAAATCGACATCCTTTAGACCTGATCCCAGTGGTTTCCAATGTCTTCCTTACTTTCAAGATTAAAGTTTGAGACTTATTTTGTGCACTGCTACTCCAGATCTAGAATCAGCAATTTCTCCAAAATCCCTGATTTCTTTTATGAGAATTGGGATTTAGGGAATAGTCTGGATGCTTGTACTGATCATTTGTTTTGAGCTGGTAATTTTGTTAGTCCTTTTCAGGGGACAAACTTAGAAAATATGTAACTTTTCTAAAAAAAAAAAAGAGAGAAGGACAGTGAGAGAGAGAGAGACAGAGAGAGAGAGAGAATCAATTTTTATGTAGTTTTCCACATGGTTTTCGTTGCTCTGACAGTTTTGTATGAGGGTGCTGGGGTTTGAAACCATGTACTTGCACATGCTGGGCAAATACCATAACTACCAAGCCACAACTCCAGCCCCAGAAAATATGTAACCTTTATTTTTTTTCTCAAATTTATTAGAAGTATATAGCGATACAGGCTACAGTTGAGAGGGAAACATTATCAAAACAGTAGCAAAACAATGTATATAAACTTTGTTACCCAGGGGTAATGCCAAAGCATAGATAAACCACCATGGGTTTCACCTGTTGCAGTTTCCCCCAGGGGAACACATGCATTAAATGGGTAGCTCGTGGGGGAATGACATCGGCTTCTGGGATGGTTCCCCCATCTTCCCATCACCAGACTCCTATGAGTTCTTCATATACCCTCCCCCCTCCCCATCCCCTTCCCTACACCTCCAAGTATCCTAGGGAGCTTTCCCCCTGTTGCACTGAAAGTCATTCAAATTGAGGTTTTGTTAGGTCAGCCGTCTGTCCTACTGCTTCAACATAAATTCTAGTATCAACAGATGAGAGAAACCATTCGGCCCTTGAGTCTCTGAGCTTGGGAGACTTCACTAAGCATAATTCTGTCCATCTCCATCCATTTGATTTCGAAAGCTATAATATCGTCCTCTCTGATGGCCGAGTAGTATTCCATAGTATATATGTTTTTTTAAAATACATTTTTATTGAGAAATTTATTTGTTAAACAATCATACAAATTTTAACAAAATAATATATAATGTATATAGCTTTTGAAAATTAGATTTACTCCCAAGAGTGCCCCACCCCAGTTACTCACACTTATCCCTCCATTCCCCTTCCCACAACATCTGTAAAAAAAAAGTAATAGATTGTGTAACATTACACGATATCTGAATTAAACACCTGATAATACACCACATTGCTCAATGTCCAGGGTCTAGTTCCAGCCTCCACAGATGAGTGAAGACATTCGACCCTTGACTCTCTGGGTTATGCTGATTTCACTCAGCATAAGTTCTTCCATAGTCATCCATTTACCTTCAAAGGCTGCAATATCACTGTTTCTAATTGCTGTGTAAAATTCCATGGTATAAATGTACCACAGCTTTTGGATCCATTCATCCAGTGAGGGACATCTGGGTTGTTTGCATGATTTAGCTATTGTAAATTGAGCTGCTATAAACATAGATATTGCCATGTCACTATAATTCCATAGTATATATGAACCAAAGCTTTTGTATCCACTCGTCAAGTGAGGGGCATCTGGGTTGGTTCCATAATCTAGCTATAGTAAATTGAGCTGCTATAAACATTGATGAAGCCACATCGCTATAATACGCTGATTCAAAATCTTTTGGGAAAATTCCCAGGAGTGGGATAGCTGGGTCGTAAGGTGGTTCCATCCTTAATTTTTTGAGGATTCTCCACACTGCTTTCCATAGAGGCTGAACCAGTTTGCAGTCCCACCGGCAGTTTAATAGTGTTCCTCTTTTCCCACAGTCCCTCCAGCATCTGTCCTTGTTTGTA
>PVKS010012186.1:0-54514 GCA_004027875.1 Aplodontia rufa | reverse complement strand
ACTCGCCACTTACACTTTTTAATTATATTTTTAAGGGCTTTGTTATCTATTTTCTGGACATACTCTTCAATCTTCCCACCCCCAAGATCCTCCTTCCGGGTGAAGAGCACAATGGCATATTTCATGATGTCCTCTCCAAAGAAGACCTCCAGTTCCCTCACCTCTGTTTCATCCTTTTGAGTGAACCGTCCCAGCTGGAGCACCAGGACAAGAATCCTGGTTCCCTCACAGAGGGACAAACAGTTCTGGACTTCCTTCTGTACCCAGGATGGATCCTTTTCAACATCAGAAATCTGACTGAATGACGGAGTGTCCACAACCACAATATCCTGCCCTTCCAACGTTCCCCTGCCGCTCTGGCATGCCTTGGTGACCGGCTGGGCTCGGAGCTGAGAGAGGAAGACAGGTCTCCCCAGGATAGTGTTCCCAGTTGCACTCTTCCCAGTACCACTCCTCCCCACGAGGATAATACTCAGGATTTCTGCGCAAAGGAAATTGGGAAAGATTCGTGATTGTGGGTTGGTGACTTTCCAAGGTATTCACAGAGCAGGGTTATGACAATAAGCAGAGGGGAGACTCAGATAGCATGAAGGCTGCCTGCTTACCCCAGGCATGAGAATGGCTTTTCCCAATTCACAAAGACTGTGAATTCAGCAGCACTTAGACAGCAGTCTCCATCAGTATTCTTCCACGAACACGGCACTGTTCCTGTCTCTGAATCCACCCTGCTCCCTTCTCCCAGCACATCCTCTGATTCCTTGGCACCCATGAGAGCCTCATCTGCACCCACTCCACTGGATCCAGTCTACATATCTCATGTCTCCCTTCCGCTCCTGCTGTGACTGTTGCCAACTACTGCTAATCAGAGTGAAAGCTCTTTGACGTGTTTGAAAAACTCTTCTACAGAATTGACTTTTCCTTGAAAAGTAATCATCTAGGGCACCAAGGCATTGCCAGTTCCTCTGTTGGATCATGCTAAAATCCATTTCTCACTAGAAACCACGTGGAGCCTCATTGTGTCTTTGATGAGTCAGGAAGACGGCTCATTCTTACAATGACGAATCTCCATTAATGCTGTTGTGTAGCATCGGAGGCAGAGAAGGACAACAGGTTTCCCTACCAGTGAAATCTGCAGATGCACGGGGCTCTTACACTATGTCTGTTTGGAGGTTTTCCTTAGGCCTTTGCAATAGCACTGTGGCCCTTCACTGTGCTCTTCCGTTGTGAATTCTTTGTTAAGTTACATCCACCTCAAGGAAAAGAGCACGGAAAGCCCATCCCATGCTCTTCTTTCCAGGAGAAGTTACTGGGCTGCTTATTTGAAGTCACACTCTCACAGTTATGGTTGCACAGTCCGTAGCTATAGTCATGCTTACGTAGCTTCTAAGAGGACCTGGTTCTCAAGCACCTCTGGGACCTGGGACAACCACCCCATCCAGCACTGTGAACCCTATCTCCATCCAGAACATTCTCATATCCCCTCAGGAGAGGCCTGCTCAGTCAGTCCCGCCCCTTTGCTTTTCAGGCTGCCAACATACTCCCTGGAATGGCTCTCAGCTTTCTGCCCTGTGTGCAAACCCTATCCACTCTCCAAAACCTGTTTGGAATGGGCATTCTACATACAGCCCCTACTGATTTTCCCATGTCTGTTCTTTAGGAGGCCCCCCAACACCTGGGAAATAGGAAATGGCTCAATAAATAGTGACACGTTTTTGGGTTTTTGTGCTATTCCTGGGTGGGGATGTCTGAATTAAAAGAGAATGGGAGGCCCTGGAGCAGAGGCTCAGCGGTTACTGTGCTTGCCTGGCATGCGTGAGGACACGATTCAAACCCCAGCACCACGAGCACAGCAGAGTGTCAGAGCAATGAAAGACACAGGAAAAACTAAACAAAATTGGTTCTCTCTTTCTCCTTCTCTCACTGTCCCTCTCTCTTAAAAAAAAAAAAAAAAAAAAAAAGAATGGGATGAGTAAGAAAGAGAAAACTCCCAGCTCGGGTCCAGAGAACTTGTGGCACTGAGTGAGCAAGGAGCCCTTCTTCAGGAGGAGAGAGAGCGGCACCCATCTCACATCACACAGGCCATCCAGCAGGTGCCTGGGGGCTTCCTGTCCTTGTCCAGTCCTTGGTCCTGACTCCTCGACTATCTCACTATACTAAGTGTCAATGCTAGTCACACTTTCTTTAAGATGACCTCCTGTCTCCAATACAGTAAAGAACCAAGATAGAGGTCAGGCCTAAGAGAGCCGCAGAATAAATCCAAAATCCGCAATGATCACCAGCACTCAATGCTAAGTGCTGGGCAACAGTGTCCTGCACCTTCCCTCAAGACCCTCGGCATCCAGGCTGGAGAGATGGGAAGGGTTGGGAATGAATGGAAGACCAGTTCAGGAAGTGTGCACAGAAAAGTCACAACTTAGAACAATCTGAGGGAGAAAGGAGGCAAAGAGTCAGTCCCTAGGACGGACATGTCCTCTCTGCCTCCTCTGTGCCCTTCAGGATGTAAAAGGCTCTTGCATCGTCTACCTAATTTTAATCTATAAGAAGGTTTCCTACATGAAGTTTTACCTTTTTCTTTAAGCACGCAAGGCTTGCTGCCATTCCGCTGCACCGTCCTCTCGATCTTTTGCAGCAATTCGTCCACCTGGCTCTGCTCCTCCTCCCCTATCGCCCGGTAGTTGAAGGCACTGTATCCATTTTTACACCGCTGAATGAAGTCATAGAGAGGTTTAGTTTTGTTTCTTAAGAATGCATCTAGATCCTGATCCTCTAAATCCTCTTTCCTAGTGACGAGAGTGACCATGTACTTTGTGAATTTGTCTCCAAAATGGATTTTGATGGCTTCCAGCACCGCATTATCCTTCTTGCTGTAAGAGCCCAGTGGTGTCACCAGCAGGAAGGCATGGGGCCCTGGAGAGAGCCAATCCTTAAGTTCTTTCCCAGAAAATGCTGGGGACGAAATGTCTGGAGCATCAATGATACAAACTTTCCTCTCTCCCCAGATCCTGCTCCCAAACTTCAAGCTCTGGGCTACTGGCTCGTCCCTGAATTGGGTTTCAAAGATCCGTTGCCCCAGAATGATGTTTCCTGCGGTACTTTTGCCAGCACCACTCTTCCCCACAAGGAGGATCCTCAGTTCTGATATTTCCAGGTCCTGCACAGGTCCTGTGGCCTGCAGCTGTCTCTCTGCTGGGCCTGTGGACAAAAGGACAGATTCATTCTCCTCCTGCAGTCAAAGACAGATGTGGATGGGTTTCATGATTTCTCATCCCTGTCAATTTCCATAGAGAACTGCAATAGTGCTCTGAATGGCAGACCTCTATTCCCCATCAGAAGCAGTCCATCAAGGTAGAAGGCATGAATTGGACACCAGTAAGCTAAGAGATACACAGGGAGCCTGAGACTTATTAGGAATGTAAACATCCCAGATTTGGCCTTCAATGGTTCTGATCCTTCAAAGTAAGGATTGAAGGCTGAGGTCCACAGGCTAAAGAAGGAGCAGGAAAAATCTCATTTTAAAGTGCCCTTTAGTGTTGTGTTTATAAATAAAATATTACTCAGTAAATTTTTTTCTTAAAGTGAACTACAAGTGTGCAATTTGGTTGGAACTTAAAAGCATGCTAACTGAGGCCAGGTGCAGAGGCACACGCCTATAATTCTAGCAGCTCAGGAGGCTGAGGCGGGAGGATCACAAGTTCAAGGCCAGCCTCAAAAACTTAGACCCTAAGCAACTTAGCCAGACTCTGCCTCAAAACAAAAAAATAGAAAGAGCTGGGGATGTGGCTCAGAGGTTAAGCACCCCTGTGTTCAATCCCCACTACCAAAAAAGAAAAAAGAAGCAAGACCCAGAGCCATACGCTGTATGATTCCATCATACAATGTTCAGAACAGGCAAAATCAACCTTTGTTGATAGAAGTCTGGGCAGTGATTGTCTTTGGGAGGCTAGGAGAACTTCTAAGGCAATGAAAGTGCTCTATGCCTTTGTGGAGATGGCAGTCACTATGCGGAGAGATGGAAAAGACCATCAAGCAGATACTTAGGATATGTTCATTTCATACTAAAAATCAATAATTGGGATGGCATCAAATTGAAAAACTTCCTCACAGCAAAGGAAACAATTTATAGCATGAAGGGAGGACTCACAGAATGGGGGAAAAGATCTTTGCCACCTACACCTCAGATAGGGCATTAATATCCAAGATGTACAAAGAACTCAAAAACCTTAAAACCAAAAACCCAAATAACCCATTCAATAAATGGGCAATAGAAATAAACAAATACTTTCCAAAAGAAGAAATGCAAATAATCAACAAATATATGAAAAAATGTTCAACATCTCTAGCAATTAGAGAAATGCAAATTAAAACTATATTGAGATTTCACCTCACTCCAGTTAGAACGGCAACAAACAATAATACGAACAATAAATGTTGGCAGGGGAAAGGGTACATTTACACATTGTTGGTGGGACCACGAATTGGTACAATCACTCTGAAAAGCAGCATGGAGGAAAACTAGGAATGGACCCACCATTTGACCCAGCTATCCCATTCCTTGGTATATATCCAAAGGATCTAAAAGCAGCATACTACAATGATGCAGCCACATCAATGTTATAGCAATTCATAACAGGTAAGCTATGGAACCAACAAGATGCCCTTCAATGGATGAATGGATAAAGAAAATGTGGTACATATGCACAATGGAGTATTACTCAGCCATAAGGAAGAATAACTTCATGGCATTTGCCAGCAAATGGACAGAACTTGAGGCTATCGTGCTAAGTGAAATAAACCAGTTTCAAAAAGTCAAAGGTCAAATGTTCTCTCTGATATGCAGAAGCTAACCCAAAATAAGGGAAAGACTAGAGGAATAGACAAAGGGGAAGGAAATGGAGGAAGGAAGGGTGAGATAGGAGAAGTTAGTGAAATGAATCAGACTTAACTTTTCCTATGTTCATATATAAGCATACCATAGTGAATCTCAACATGTTCATCAACAAGTCACTAAATTAAAAAAAACTATTAGTAACTAATAAAAAGATCAGTAGAGTAGAGGGAAGGGGATAATACTGGGGATGAAATTGAAATGTTATACTCCATACTTTTATAATTATATAATTGATTATTCTACAGTCATGTATATGGAGAAAGAACAGGGGGTGGGAGGAAGGGAGGAGAAGGGGCAATATTGGGGAATGAATTAAAATGAGTTATCCTGCATGCTATGATAATCAAGCCATTCCATATTCTACTGTGGGAGGAGGGAAGGCAGGGGAAGGGGAAACACTGAGGACTGAATTTGAGAAAGCTACACTCCATGCCTTTATAATTATGTCATGGTATATTCTAATGTCATATATATCTAAAAAGAACCAACTGAAAAACGGATCCGTGCATTTTATTCTGTGTAAATCATGCCTCAATAAATTTCTGTAAAACCCTACAAACCTAAATTTCTCTCTGATTTTATATGCTACGAAGATTGAACTATTTATATTATTTCCCAGTACATAATATCAGCTGCAGTTATTGCCATTATATTACAATAATAATTCTATTACTTTGGGGCATTACATGGACAGGAACTTTGTCTATCTTTACTCAATATTCAGTTCTTGCACAGGACTGGCCCAGAAATGATCTAAAAGTGCATCAATAAAAGAATGTGTGTCCCCACTATAGAACAAACTGCAGCTACTAAACAGAAAGAGGCGGAGCTGCATGCGTAAACTCATGCCGATGGGCGGGATATTTCGCTAATGGTGATCATGCACGCATACTGCACTCCAGGGAATTCTGCAAGCTGGTATTGCCCATGAGGGAGTTATTTCTGCTTTTCCATCAGTGATTTCTTCTTTATTAATTCAGCCTCTTCTTCCAACTGCTTCGGAAGAAGAGGCTGAGTTAGTAAAGAAGCCACAGGAGGGGTCAACACTCCAGCATATAGGCACAGGCAAGGACTTTCTCAATAGGACCACTGAAACTCAAGAAATAATGCCAACAGGGCTGGAGTGGTGGCTCAGTGGTTATAGCACTTGCAAGTGCAAGGACCCAGGTTGGAACCCCAGCACCATGTACACAATTAAATATTGGAGCAACGAAAGCCACATGAAAAACTAAATGAAACTGATTCTCTTTCTCTCTCTCTCTCTCTCTCTCTCTCTCCCCCTTTCTCTTAAAAAAAAAAGAATGCTAAGAGCTAATAAATGAGATGGCATCAAATTAAAAAGCTTCTGCCCAGCAAAGTAAACAATTAAGAGTATGAAGAGAGAGCCAAAATAATAGAAAATCTTTGCTAATAACTCTTCTGGCAGAGGATTAATGCCTAGAATATATAGAGAACTCAAAAAATTCAACACCAAAAAACCAAATAACCCAATTAACAAATGGACAAATGAATTAAACAGACACTTCTCAAAAGAAATATAAATGACCAACAGATACAAGAAAAAAACATTCAACATCATTAGAAATTTTAAAAGACTGTAAATCAAAACTTCATTGAGATTTCTTCTCACACCAGTCAGACTAGCAATCATCAAGAATACAAAAAAAATAATAAATGTTGGACAGTATGTAGAGAAAAAGGAACACTTTTACACTGATGGTGGGATTGCAAATTAGTACAACTGCTATGGAAATCAATATGGAGGTTCCTCAAAAGATTAGGCATGGGGGCTGGAGCTCAATGGTTACAGCACTTGCCTGGCATGCACGAGGACGAGTTCAAACCCCAGCACCACATACATAACCTATTGTCAGAGCAAAAGAGTCCACATGAAAACTAAGTAAAATTGATTCTCTCTTTCTCTCTCTCACTGTCCCCTCTCTCTTCAAAAAGAAGAAGAAAGAAGAAGGATGAGGAGGAAGAGGAGGAGGAAAAAGGAGAAAGGAGGAAGGAGGAGGAGAAGAAAAGAGGAAGAGGAAGAAGAAGGAGGAGGAGGAAGAGGAAGAGACTGGGCTTGGAATCACCATGTGACCCAGCAACACCACTCCTTGGTATTTATCCTGAAGAATTAAAATCATCATACTATAGTGATACATACATACCCATGTTTACAGCGGCGCAATTCACAATAGCCAAACTAGGTATCCATCAACAGTTGAATGATAAGACAAAAGGGAATATATTCACAATGGAGTTTTTTTTATTCAGCCATAAAGAAAAATGAAATTATGTTATTTGCAGGGAAATCGATAGAACTAGAGATGATTATGTTAAACAAAATAAGCCATACTCAGAAGGTCAAGGGTCAAATGTTTTCTCTCATTTGTGGAAGCTAGAGAGGAAAGAGGAAAAGAAAAATAGGGGGCGAGGATTCATGAATACCAAAGGGTCATCAGTAGAGGAAAGGGATAAGAGGGTGGGAGAGGAGGCAGGAGGGAGAAAGTGCTAGAAAGTGATATTGTCCAGCTTATACTGTTATATTGTGCTCATGTGCAAATACGTAACAACAAAACCCAACACTATACAACTATAATGTACCAAGAAAAATGTGGGAAGAGAAGAAAAAGCAGCAGCCACAGGAGGCAAGCTCAGCTCCATAACACATCAGAGGAGGCCGGGACACCAACACTGTGCACAGGACCTGCCTGGTGCATCCGGGTTCTGTGTCATGTGCATAATTTTTCCACTTCACTCTGGCTGCATAACGCATTAAAAGAATGCAGATAGAAGCTAACATTTTTAATGGATCAACTTACCACAGGAATTGGCTCTCTCCTGACACGTAGTTTCAGTCACACAATGCTGGAAAATAAAGGGAGAAAAAAATGCACACAGGTTTATGGTCTCATATTTCACAAAGAAATGGAGACACAATTATATAACTAAGAGTAATCTGTTGAGTAGGAGGTGGTCAATGGTCCTGGAGGACCTTTGTGGAACAGTCTAGAATGACTGTGGACCTCAGACCCCACTGATGCTGCAGGGTTCCCAGAGTGCAGACATCTCCAGCACTCCTTCCCTTGCTGCTCCTCTGATGCAAGGCCCTGTAATATTTGGAATACCCAACCCGGTGAGCAAATGGAGAAGACAGGGTGAAAACCAGACACACGGTGGATACACTCTTCTCCAGCCCGGTATACATGCTCCCAAAATAACAGCAATGATAAAGTCTTGAGTCTGCTGACCTTAGAGACTTCCTCTACCTCATTTCACCTCCCCTTCGCTAACTCCCCATGCCAGCCAAGGAAGCCTTCCCTCTGCTTTCTCACTGGCCTCCCCAATATCTGTGCTACCTTAATCATCTCCCTCTCTCATTCCTCTCTAGCTCTGATAATCAGATTTCTTTCACTTCCATAACCCACTTCAAATTCTTTAGGCTTCTTTAAATGCAAAAGATTGGGGCGGAGCGGTGGCTCAGCTGTTTCAGTGCTTGCCTGGCAGGCACCAGGACCTGGGTTGGAACCCCAGCACTACGTACACAACTGAATGTTGGAGCAACTAAAGCCATGTGAAAAACTAAAAATAAAATTGTTTCTCTCTTTCTCTGTCTCTCTCACTGTCCCTCTGTCTTTAATAAATAAATAAATAAATAAATAAATGCAAAAGATTGTTTCAAAGTAAAACTGTATGATATACGTTGTATGCATGTATGAATATGTAACCAATCCCACCATTATGTACAACTATAATGCACCAATTAAAAACATGGAAAAATGAACATAATATAAAAGTGAATAATCTTTCCATCTCCAATACACCAGAAAAGTAACAGCTGCTAGCTGATCTGTATCCTTCTGTTTATCCAAGTATATCTGAACATATATTAAAAACTTTCTAGGCCTTTGTTCTGCAATGTGCATTATAATACAGTCTTTACATCTGCACAAGTCAACACAGATATACCTACTTCACACTTTTTGGTGAATAGAATTTATTCCACTGTACAGACACACATGACTAATGCAGTCACACCTTTATTGATTGTTTCAGGTTGTTTCTGGTTTTACTTTTTCAAAAGATGCTATGACAATTATCCTTTTACATAGACTTGTACACTTAGCATTTTTTTTCTGTATTGCTAAAGTCCTTACTGTCTCCATAGTTTATTTGACCCTCATACACTTCTATAATAATAACAGTAACAGCTCACAGTGATGAACACCTATCAAGTCTAAAGGATTTAATGTCATAAGCACCTAATTCAATTCTCAAAGCTGTTCCTGACATACACATCATCCGCTCTGTTTTACAGAGGACAAAACTGAGTTACTGAGGTCAACAAAACAGATATGCCCTTTGGACTTTGTAAAGGTGGTCATTGCAAATACACACATAGGAATCCCTTGATATGCTGCTGTGAGGGGCACCCCAGCGGCAGAGGAGTGGGGGCTGATGCCAGGGCCTGGGAGTCAGGAGGCCAGGGAGGTCCCCCTGGAGAGGTGAGGTGATGCTAAGGCAGATGGACAATACCAGTGCGGACAGAATTGCAGGGCTGAGACCCTGGAGTGGACTGATAGGAAGGCCAGTGAGGCCAGCACATACAGCAGGGGAGGGGCAGGGGGCCAAGCCAAGTTACGATTCTGAACTCCATCTTAACATCAGCCACTGAAGCACTTTAAACACAGGGTCTACCACAGGAAGTCTATCCAGTGCCCCTTCTCTTGCTGACATCCCTGAACCATGTGGCCCTCGGGGGACAGGGACATGCTGTCATAAAGCAAAGTGAGCCGGGACCTGGAGGATGAGAGGGCAGTTTGCTGAAGTTCTCAGGAGCTTCAGTGTCCTCCTCTGCAGAACACCTCTACTAGAGCTGCTGTGAAGACTTAGTCCTGTATGTGTCCGAAGTTCAGTAGGTGCTCAATAAATGTTGATTGGGCTTATTACCCATCAACTCTAAGAAGTCTCTCTGACCCAAACTGTCCCGGGCTCACCTCACACTGCTCTTCACTCTGACGCTTCGTCTTGCAGGATCCTCTGTCCCAACATGCAGCTGCTTACCCTGAGCCCACAGGGGCTTTGTTTCTTTGCATAAGTCTCAGTGTCCTCAAAGGAGGAGCCTGCATTTCTGTAGCTTCAACTTGGCTGCAAAGACACGCTCCTTTCGTGTCAAAAGATTAAATGAAATATCACCCTGGCTGTGGCATGTGAAATGGATTGAGGGTGAGGCCCAAGAATAAAAGAAGGGAGAGGCATTGGAAGGTTAGAATAGTACAGGCAAGAAAGGGTACCGGCTGGGAGCAGATGGTCCTGGTGGGCATGGAGAGAAGCCTTTGGAATTCAGGAACGCTGATCACACTGGACCAGCAGATGTAAGCCGCCAGTGATGTAGAAGCTGATATCGGGGCTTAGGTGTGAAGAAAGCGAGGGGTAGCATAACCACTTGCTGAGTTGGGAAGGAAACAGAAGTCTGAGAGCTTCAAGTGGGAAGACCAAAAGTTTGGGTGTGGTGTGAGACAATGTAAGAGAGTCCAATGGGAATCCCAAGTGGCAGCTGGGTGAAGGGGTCAGAGGGAGGACAGAGCTGGGCTTCAGCCACTCATTTGGAACCGTCAGCAATAGAGGGAGCTCAAAACCATAAAAGCATGAGATCACTCAAAGAGAGCACGAAGAACTGAAGAAGGAGCAAGCCCTGAGGACGACTTTTAGAGGCCAGAGGTCGGAGGACTCAGCAATCTTTGGAGTATCCAGAAAGAGGGGAAGAAAATGCAAGGAGAAGGTGGCTTTACTAAAGGCAGAGGAAGAGAGAATCTAAAGTCATTTGTGTCCAATAATAGGAGGGTTTAAGAAAGGCAAGGGCTTAATTTGTTCATTAACTCGCCAATAAGTCCAAAGTCCTCAGCCAGATTCTGCTGTCCCTCCAGATTATGTGTAAATATCTCTGTTAGCAAAACTTGTGCTCCATCACAGCTATCTGCACCCATCTGCATCCCACTGGCTAATCCTTACCCTGAATCTGCTGCCTTTGGTTTTGAAGTCCATGCAGTATGGTCCTTCATTCTTCTCCATCAAAAGCTTGATCTCGTGGAACAGCTGCCACACCTGGGTGTCCCTCTCCTTATCTTCTGCCTTGTTGTTGAAAATGCAGTATTGGCAGCTGTCGTCCTGAACCAGCTCCTGAAGGGACTTGCTTCTCTCAATGTAATCCTGCAGCAAGTCTTCCCCCAGTTCATCCTTCCGAGTGAAGACGATAATGAGGTGCTTCTTGGCTCCATCTCCAAACACCTCCCAGATGCCCTGGATGGTTCGCTCATCATCCACCGTGCAATGACCGATGGAGATCACCAGCAGCAGGACGTGGAAGCTGGGTGCACAGAGCTCCAAGCACTGTTGGAGACTGTGTTTCTTGGTTTCAGCACAAGCCATGGAGGAGAAAAGGTCAGGGGTGTCGATGACCTCAACCTCCCTTCCTCTCACAGTCCCACGCTCTCTCTGACACATTTGAGTCACCATCCGATCACTGAACTTGGACTCGAACACAGTGCTGCCCAGAATGGTGTTTCCGGTGGCACTCTTTCCTGCACCATGCTTCCCCAGGAGGAGGAGTCGCAGTGTGGACACCCCGCAGCCTTGCTCCGACATGCTTTTCAAACACAATCTCCCACCGGTTCTGCTGGGACAAAAAATGGCACATCAGTGTTCCACTCAGACTGGACAGAGGAACAGCAAGAAAGCCCGTGTTCTAGCTGGGCACAGTGGTACACATGTGAAATCCCAACGACGGCTGAGGGAGGGGGATCCCAAGTGCAAAGCCAGCCTCAGCAACTCAGAGAGGCCCTAAGCAACTTAGCCGGACCCTGTCTCCAAATAAGAAATTGAAAAGAAATGGGCTGCGGAGGTGGCTCAGTGGTTAGGTGACTCCAAAGATGCCTTTTAGTTCTTTCAAAGTTTTCAGCATTGGGAATGACAAGAATGAGATGCACTAGAAACCACACAAGCAGGCAGGTTTCAAAGCTGAAGGAAATATCGTAACTCATGGTAACGATCAGATAGATGTTAAAAATATAGATATTGGGGCTGGAGCAGGGGCTCAGAGTTTACAAAGGAAGGAACCTAGATCTCTGAATTCATCAAATGCTAAGAAATAATTACTAACCAAGTTTAAGGAAACACTGTCTTACAAAATTAAATTAAAAGGTAGTAAGACGGGACCTGGAGCAGTGGCTCAGCAGTTAAAGCTCTTGCCCGGCATATGCGAGTACATGGGTTCAAATCCCAGCACCCACGTACACAACGAAATGTCAGAGCAACAAAAGCCATGTGGAAAACTCAATAAAAATTGATTCTCTCTCTCTCTCTCTCGCTCTCACTATCCTTCTCTCTTTAAAAAAAAAGTAGTAACAGAACATATTATCAAATATAATGTAAATATAAAAGTATATAATATACAAATATAAAGTAAATGTAAATGATAGGCCAAAACAGTATTCCAGGAAACAAACCACAGAGCATTCATCATGGGAGCAATAAGTACCACGTCACAAGAAATTCAGAGAAGCACAGAGTGGTGGACATGACCGTGGGCTCAGAGTCTGACCCGGTTCACCTTCAACTGTCATTCACTGGCTGAGATCTCAAGAGGTCAATTAGCCATTCCAAGCCTCATTGTCCTCAGCCATAGGATGGAAGAGGCATCACCAACTTCCAGAATATTCCTATAAGACTCAAAGAATATGACATATAAGAAAGCAACTTCCGGGCTGGAGAGGTGGTTCAGTGTAGAGCAATTGCATGTGTGAGGACCTGGGTTTGATCCCCAGCTCCCCATACACAAAAAAATAAAGGAAAAACAAAAACCAGATGAAAAAATTAAATAATTAAAAAACCACAACAAAAAGAAATTGACTTGTCCAAAGAGCATGTGAAAAACTTCTCAGCATTGCCATATATCAAAGAAATGTAATTGAAAACCACAGTGAGGTATCACCTCACTCCAGTATCAAAAATAGATAGCAAGAGTCGGCCAGGATGTGGAGAAAAGGGAACCTCTGCGCGCTGTTGGTAGGAACCTAAATTAGTAAGTCCATTACGGAACCCAGCATAGAGGTTCTCCAAGAAATTAAAAGTAGAGCTATCATCTGATCCAGCAATCCCACTACCAGCTATAAGCCCAGAGGGAGTGAAGTCAGTACCCCAAAGAGACGACTGTACTTCCGTGTCTACTGCAGCACTGTTAGCAAGAGCCAAGAAACAAGCAGCCTACGGGGCCATCACCTGACGACTGAATGAAAACAAAACGTGGTATACGCAGCGGAATCTATTCAGGATGGCATCCTGTTGTTTGGGACAACACGGATGGAACTGGAGATCACGACACTAAGTGAAATCAGCCAGTCACAGAAAGATAAGTGCTGCATAATCTCCCTCGTACGTGGACTATTAAAAAGTAAATCTTGTAGAAGTTCAGAGTAGAAGCTGGGGATGGGGTGGTGGTGTGTGGTAGCACATGCCTATAATCCCAGCAGCTCAGGAGGCCGAGGCAGGAGGATCGCACGTTCCAGGCCAGCCTCAGCAACTTGGCAAGACCCTCATCAACTTAGTGAGGTCCTTTCTCAAAATAAAAAATAAAAAGGGCTGGGGATGTAGCTCAGTGGTAAAGTGCCTCTGGGTTCAATCCCCAGTACCAAAACAAGAGGAAGTTAAGAGTAGAATATTGGTCCTCAGAGGCTAGAGAGAGTAGAGGGGAGGGAGATTGGGGGAAAATCGATGAATGGGTTAAAGAGGAGTAAGGAGCTCTGCTGTGCTGATGCTGGAGGTAACAATTACATACTATACATGGCAATAAGGTATTGTATATGTCAAAAAGCTGGAAGAGCCAGGCACAGTGGTGTTCACCTGTAATCCCAGCAACTCAGGAGACTGAGGTAGGAGGATGGCAAGGTCACAAATTCAAGGCAGCCTGGGCAACTTAGGAAGATCCCACCTCAAAATAAAAAATAATAAGAGCTGTGGGTGTAGCTTGGTGGTAGAGCACCCCTGGGTTCAATCCCCACCACAGCAAAAGTTTTAAAAAGTCAAAAGAAAGGATTTTGAATATTTTCATCATACAGAAATGATAAATGTTGGAGAAGACAGATATTCATAACCTCATTTAAACATTACAAGCTATCTACATGTATCAAAATATCACACAGGACCCATTAATATTATAATTTTTGAATATATATATATATACATACATATCAGTTTTAAGTAATTTTAATTTAAATTTTTTAAAGTTTTTTAAAATTACCTTGTGAGTTTCCTATCTTGCCTAAAGTAAGGTGGTTCTGGTTCAGTTTACAAACAGTGCTGCTTAGATTTCATTTCCTCCCCCTGCCTTGCCAGGCAGGTGAGCCCAGAGCCCTAAGGCTAACAGGCCCAGCTCTTCAACTCTTTCCACCGCCAAGTTCAGCTCTAGCTATGATGCTCTCCTAACACCCCACCTGCCCCAGCCCCGGACCCCATGCTGGACATGTTTTGAGCTGATCTGCTTAACTGGTCAGTCCTTCTGCCTTCCACGTATTCTTCTGAATCATCCAAGAATCAAGGACCTGGGGCTGGAGCAGTGGTTCAGTGGTGATGGTGCTTGCCTGGCATGAGTGAGGTTGTGGGTTCAAACCCCAGCACCACGTACAAAACAAAGTGTCAGAACAAGAAAAGCCACATGAAAAACTAAATAAGAGTGATTCTTTCTCTCTCTCTCACTGTCCCTCTCTCTCTTTTTATTAAAAAAAAAAAAGAAAGAACCATGGACCTGATATTGGGGAGATTGCAGAATTCAAGGCAAAGCAGGCTGTGTGAAGAGAAGGCGCCCACCACCTGATCACAGGTGTGCCCTTCAGGACTCTTTGGGCTGCTGTTCCCAACACTGGGCTATACCTCGGATCCTGGGTTTCTCCCTTTAAACACTCGGCTTCTCTCTCTCTCTCTTTTTTATTAAGGAATTGAGTTATTGTACGATCATAAATACATATAAAGTAACAATATGATATGCATATATTCTTAAAACCAGAATTACCCCCTAGCTCCCTCCATATTCTCCCCCTCCCCTCCGCCACCCACCCCCTTCTCTTCCCCTACCCCCTACGTATCTCTGGTTGCCCTAGATTATGTGTTGCTATGCCTTTGCTGGATCTAATATGTGAGGTTGACGCCCTTTCACACAGGCCTGGGTTTAGCTCCAGCCTCCGCAAATGTAAACACTCAGCTTCTGAGATGGCAGAGCTGATCCTGCTGGCTTTGCCTGTAGGGTCTCTGTGCTCACACTGCAGGAGAGCAGCCCTCTCCACAGCACCCCTGCACAGCACCCTCTTGGATGGCCAGAGCTCCAGGGTTCATGGTAAGGTCTGAAGTTGTCGGTGGCACCTTACACCGTGTCAGGTTCTCACCTGTGGTGGGCCCTCCCTCCCCAACCAGCTACACCTGCACCCTTCCCATCACTTATGTTAAGAGCATGAACGAAAACCAGTGAAGAGCAGAGATAGAGCAAAAGGCAAAGAGGAGGCGGTGCAGACGTGGACAACGTCGTGGGAGCCCGGACAGGAGATCTCCGGGGACAGACTAGGGCCACCGCGTGGAAGCCACCCCAGCAAGGCCAACCAAAAGTCCCAGCTGCCAGGCACAGGACACTCGCCCCCACTGTCTGATCACTCTGCCTCGTGTCCTCCTCAGCCTTTTTATTTCTCTCATTATAAAGTTTGATATTTGTTCTAGAGAACTTAGTATATTCAGAAATTTTAAAGAAGCAAGCAAAATCCTCTCTCAACTCATCATCCCAAAATAGCCATTGTTAAATCTGAGCCTACATTATATCCACAGACGCATTTGCACGGCGTTTGACTATGATTTGTCTCGTCGGGGGGATTTTTTCATCCAATAAGAATAATACATGCCTTCAAGGCAATTTGTAAAATAGATAGAAGAATGAATAAAATACAGAAAAGAAAACTGAGCTGCCATCTGCAAAGAATCACACCAATTTGGAGGGTTTTTACTACGTAAAATGAGCATCTGGGGCCTCTTTCCTCGCCAGAGTCAACGTGAACTCTGATTGCTACTTGCTGTCTGTGCTTTTGAATTAGGTTTCTCCAGAAATTGATTCCAAAATCAGAATGCAAAAAGCAACCAAATAACTTCAGAATGTCAGCTATGGGAGTGAGGCCACTTCAAGACCCCTGCACGGTAGTGCTACCTGGGTGCAGCTCCAGCCTGGGAGCCTGCAGGCAGGTGAGGGCTGCTGCAAGGGCTGAGCCCAGAGAAGCCACAGGTGAGGCTGCAGAAGGCCTGAGCCCAAAGCCCCAGCGTGCCCAGGAGGCAGCACCTGATTACTCCGGGGTCTACTTCAATGCTGTCTGCCCCGTTTGGTTTTGGACTGTCTTGGGGCCTGTTGCTGCTCTCTTCTGGTCTATTTCTCCCTCTCGGCGTGGGAAGGTCTGCTGTACACCTGTCCCACTGTTATGCTTTGGAAGCACACAACTCAATTCGATGTCATAGCCCCACAGCTGGAGGGCAACGTGCCTCAGGATTAATCAGGCCTCAAATCTCCCCCATCTCTAACTTAAATGAAACTCTGGGCTTTGGACTTTTGAGTTGATGCAGGAACAAGTTGGGGACCGTTGGGATGGAAAATATATATGAGAAAGAAATGTGTTCTGAGGCTGGGGACAGAATGGTAAGGTTTGAACATGTCCTCGAAACACATGCGCTGGAAGCTTCATCCCCAAGGCAACAGTGTTAGGAGGTGATTAGGTCACAGTCTCTGCCCTCACATAGAGATTAATGCCATTATCATGGGAGTGGGTTACCATGAAAGTGGCTTGTTATAAAAATGAGTTTGTCCCCCTCTTGCCCTTTCTCCTAAACCCTCCTTGCTCTTATGCCTTCCACCATGGGATGATGTAGCACAAAGGCCTTGGCCAGCTGGGGGCCCCTTGATCTTTGACTTCTCAGCCTCTAGGACTGTAAGAAATAAGTCTCCAGAACTGGGGATGTAGCTCAGTGGTACAGCACCTCCCTAGCATGCCTGAGGCCCTGGGGTAGAGTACCCAGCACCACAAGAAGAAAGGAAAAAGAGAGAGAGAGAAAGAGAGAGAAACAGAGAAAGCAAGGAAGGAAGGAAGGGAGGGAGGGAAAGAAAGAAAAGAAAAAAGGAGAGAAGGAAAGAAAGGGAGAGAGGAAGGAAAGAAAAATAGGAGAGAAAGAAAGAGCCTCTATTCTTCATAAATTAGCCAGTTGCAGGCATTCTGTGATAGTAACACAAAACTGACAAAGACACCCATCCATCAAGCCAAAACTTGAGTGTGGACAGCAGCAGTCCATCGTCAAAGGGAAGTGCTACTTACATGATGAGGTGCAAGGGGGTCCAACAGGCACATGTAAGGTGAAGAATGAGCCCAAATGTCCTGCTCCTGCTGCACAGCCTTCTCTCTGCAGCCTGCACCTGTGAACTCAGGCAACAGAGGAAGGGAAGCTCAGCACCAGGTTTACAGACGCTTCTGCACAAGGTGCAGGTGCCACCCAAAACTGAACACCTTGGCCCCAATCTGCGACACCCTGAGGGCAGTGAAGGGATATTCTCCCAACAGGCAGAACTTCAAGTAGGGCACCTGACTGTTCATTCTGTTGGAAAGAGAAATGACCAGATACCCAATTATAGACCGATTGATTCATGGGCTGTGGCCAGGGGTTTGGCTGGATGGTCAGGGACTTGGAGAGAACATTAGTAGAAAACAGGAGAAAAGGAAGTCTGGGAGAGGTACACAGATGAACCTCTCAGAGTGAGGGAAAGGCATGAAGATATTTGTGTCCCAGGTCAATGCTCACAAAAGGTGACCCAGCAGAGGGGCCTTTCAATAGTCAAAAACAGTGGGCTGGGCGGCTGGAGTGGTGGCTCAGTGGTCACTCCACTGGCCTGGTATGCATGAGGACCCAGGTTCAAACCCCAGCACCACATACACAACAGAGCGTCAGAGCAATGAAAGCCACATGACAAATTAAATAAAATTTATTCTTTCTTTTTCTCTCTCTCTCTTTCTCTCTCCTCTTCCTCCTCCTCCTCCTCTTTCTCTGTCTCTCTCTCTAAAAAAAATAATAATGAAAAACAGTGGGTAAGTTGACATCACTTGGCCTCTTTCCCCAGCTACTCCGTCATCACCCAATGAACTCTCGCATAAAGTGGCCACAGTGGTGGGAACGGAGATTATCCATGAACCTAGTAACATGGTCCAGTACACAGTACTGTTTCTCCCATAGCCAGGATTCATGGGCCCGGGAATCAGAGAGTAGAAATCAAGTGGAATGACACCACTCAGCATCACCCCTGTGACCCACGAGCAAAATAAGGTCCTGTCTCCAAGACCTCACACTGTGCTGGCCCAGAGCTCTTAGCTTCAAAATGCAGGAAACACAATTATTCCACGGAAGTCTTGGCTCTACCAGCTTCCACTCTCTTCTCAGGACGCAGCCCGGGGGGCCCTGGCTTCAGGCATCCTTGAAAGCTTCCTATGATATAGGGATTTGCTCTACTTCTGGGAGCAGTTCCCACCCACAAAGAAAGACTTCCAGAGCCCAGCTGACCAGTTGTCAAGAAGAAGGGAAGGATTCACATGTGAGATCCAGGTCAACTTAAATGTAGGTGAAAGTGTATATACTGTATATATAAAATGTTCTTCATAGGTATAAGAATTATGTCACTGTATTTGGGTTTTTTAGGAATAATATAGGACCCAGAAGAAAGGCAAGGGATCAGGGGATGGGAGGAAGGAGGTAGAGGGATGTGGTGGGAGGATATTGAACAAATTGTATTGCTGAGTTGTGTGCATTTAGGAATATGTGACAACTAATCCCAACATTATGTAAAACTATAATGCATTAATAAAAACAAATTTTAAAAAACTACTTTAAATCTAAAAAAAAAAGAAAGAAATGTATGTGAAATGAGGAATATGGTTTTCAGCTAAGTGTTGGCCACCTTCAAGGTCCAGTTAATGGGATCCTAACTGTGCAAGGGCTGTGGAGCACTGGAGGAATGAATGTGGGGAATCAGGGCCCTGTCCCTGCTTCTTGGTGAGGCAGGAAGTCCCCATAAGACCCACTGACTTCCTCCTGGGGGACTGCTCAGTGGCCCAAAGTCAGAATATCCATGAGAAGACCCCTGCCCGCCTTCCTGCAACTCCCTTTGCACCAAGCTTTCATCTCAGCCTCACTCGTCCTCCTCCTCCTCCTCCTCATCCTTCTTCTCCTCCTCCTAATTTTCCTGGTCCTCCTCCTCCTGATCCCTGATCCTCTTCCTTCTCCATGTCCTCCTCCTGCTGCTACTGCAGCTGCTGCTGCTGCTCTTCCTCCTCCTTCTCCTCCTCCTCCTGCTACTGCTGCTGCTCCTCTTTCTCCTCCTCCCCTTCCTCCTCCTTCTCCTCCTCTTCCTCCTCTTCCACCTTCTCCTCCTCCTCCTCCTGATCTTCCTGCTCCTCCTCCTCTGCCTTCTGCTGAACCTCCTGCACCTCCTCCTGATCCTCCTACTCCTCCTCCTGCTGATCCTTCTGCTCCTCCTCCTGCTCCTCTTCCTCCTGATCCCCCTGCTCCTCCTCCTCTCCTCCTGATCCTCCTCCCCCCTCCATCCCCCTGAGCTCCCCTTGTCACACCTCCAGCACTCCTTGTAGGAGGGCTACTGCACATGGCTTCCCCAGGGAGTGCGCCCCTCCTGCCAGATCTGTCCCCTGCAGAGTTGGGCAACACAATCTGTGCCAGAAGGAAACCTCCCTAGAGTGCCTGAGACCAAGCCCAGCACAGTCATCACCCCCACGTGAGTGCACTAGAGCAACCTCCACAGGCCAAGCACAGGGCACACACCTACCTCAGTCCTGTGCCCTGGCCTCGGAACCCCTGTCCTCCTCAATCCCTCGCTGTGGCAGCAGCTGCTGGTTCCCCTCAGGCACAGGAAGCAAATCCAAAGAAGGCTGGAGCCAGAGCTGGGGACAGCAGAGGAATGAGCAGTTTTCCAGGCCCGAAAGCCCCCGAGGGTTCTGAGAAAGGAGAGGGTTCTAAAAATAGGTTTCACCTTCACAGAGGCAGCAATGCAGCAGAGAGGAAGTTCAGAATGCTGGGTCTCAGGGTCAATACTCGGCTAGGGAGGGGTTGCGGGAGGGGCGGGGTTGGGGACACATCAGTACTGGCTGCCTTCTGGGGTCACAGCAAAGCAGAGGCTGAGAGCTCAGCCCCCTCCCACAGCTGCAGACTGAAGAAATGCACAGAGAACCCGCAGAATGCCAGATAGGGGCCAGGACAGAGACTGGAGCCTGGGACCCAGGAAGACACCTGGGCTACATCGGGGCAGGAGGATGTGGTGGAATCGGCTCTGTTCTTGAGAAAACAGAATTTGGAGGGTTTGGGCCAAGCCAGAGCCATCTGCAGTGACTCAGAGCAGGCCTTTCCTTCCCCTGCATTGGTCCCTACCACCACCTCTCTCACCTTGGACCCCTCCCAAGATTTAGCTAAAAATATGAAGAAATCATTTGCTTCCTCCCACCAACTACCTGGTCTCAGCTGACCCCAAAAAAATAACCTTTACAGCTCCTTTAAAAAAGTCTTCCCCACACTCCGCAAGAGCATCCCTAAAACCTGCCACCTGAGGGCCCAAGCTAAGGCCAGTGCCACCTCTGCAGTCAATGACAGATTTCCCAGCTGGTGAAAAACATGGTCTTCAAGGTCTCACAAATAAAACCCCTTTTGCAAGATGCCATGGTGTCCCAAAGACCTATCTCAAGGGAGTTGAACACTGAGAAAAACACTTTTATTTTTAACTTTACTGAAGCAAAGAAACAAATACAAAACCTGAAATTTAACATCATAATCACTTGTGTGTGCACCAAGCAGCAGGGCACAGTCCATGCACCAGATTTCCAAAACCCCTTCCCCTGCAACACAGAAACCTCAGAGCCAGGGGACTCCAACCCCACCCCAACCCCCACAGCCACCCTTTTCCTTTCTGTTTCTGTGCTTTCGGCAGCTTCTGAAACTTCCCATGAGTGGACCAGTACAGCACCTGCCCTCCTATGCCTGGCTTACTCTGTTGAGCAGAACTTTCCCAGGTTCACCCAGGGCAGCAAGACCCTCAGATGTAGGGACAGAGATTCCATGAACTTGAACTCATGCTGGCTTTTTAAGTGTGTAAGGTCCAGTGGTGCCACCCCAGAAAGGGGAGCAGTGACTTTAGACATGCCATCTCTACAGTGGTCAAAACCACGGCTCTGGGGTGCTGCTGTCAGCCCATCACCTCCTCCTGGAGGTCCTCACCTGCCAACCCTGAGGACTCCTTTTATCACGAATGCAAAAGAAGATGTAATCATGCTGGGATGGCCAGAGGAGGTTTGGGGGACACTCAGATCACACCTTGATGGGGAAAGCTGATGACCCCTCACCTCCTTAACCCATTCTAGAAGAATCTCCACCATCAGTGGGCACTAGGTCAACACACATAAAACTAACTCATTAAAGCCTTAAGACAGCTGGGTGTAGCAGTTCACGCCTGTAATCCCAGCAACTCGGAAGGATGAGGCAGGAGGATCCCAAGTTCAAAGCCAGCCTCAGCAATTTACCAAGACCCTGTCTCAAAATAAAAATACAAAAAGGGCTGGGGATGTGGTTCAGTGATTAAGCACCACTGGGTTCAATCCCCAGTAGGAAAAAAAAAAAAAGAAACATAAGACAAAAACCTTAGACAGCCCAGTGCACCTCAAGCCAGCAGAGTTACTGCCAGAGGAGGTTAATTTAAAGGCACAATTAAAGGCCTAATAAAATAAAAGATCCCCAAAATAGAGAAGACAGAAAACTAAACAGAGAAAAAAAGCCTACTCATTCTAAAATGAAATATTAAGCATTTGGGGAGTTATTAAGATAAATACAGAGCTTCAGATAAGTCCTCAATAATTTAGCAAAGTGATTATTTGCTGAGGTGGCAGTATTACAAAATGATCTTTCAGCAAATCAGCTCTTAGAACTACCATGGATTTTCCTGCGGAGGGAAGGTGGCCTCCGGATCCGGCCGGGCGGTGGGGAGGGATGGGGGTCGCCTGCCATCTAGCGGCCGTGCCCGTAATGACAGGTGCCCGGCAGGATCCTGCGGGCTGGTGAACACCCTCTGCCCTGCCCCTCCCGGACTCGGCTGTGGCTGCAGGGAGAGCGACAGGACCTCCGAAATGGAATGTCCTGGAAGACAGTTACCCAAGCCAGGAGTACCAGCACCAGGCACTGTGTTAAACACACGGCCACCAAGGGGAGCAGCTCACAGCCCAAAGACAGAGAAGAAACTAGACCTGGCGCTGTGAAACTAAGCTCCTGTGCCCCAGCAGAGGTGCATCCGGAGCGTGGGAATAGAGGAAGAACTGCAGACCCCACCCGGTGCAAAAGCCACCAAGGGGAGAATACGCCTAACCTGGCCCTTCACCGTGGCGGGTGCTGAATGAACAAAATTATAACGTCCGGGGGGAGGAAAAGGCTGCCCAGGAAGGAGTACTTAACCTACGACTTGAAAGGCAAGGGAGAGATGTGCTTGTCGGGTGAAGGTGTGAAGAGGGTCTTAGGCAGAGGGAAAAGAGCAATCATCACAGGATTCGGGGAGCTGAGAACAACCTAGCGTGTGTGGGAAACAGATAACTGGGGAACCAGTGAGAGGCTACCGCAGTGGTCCAAGCTAGAAATGAGAACAGGAGGGGAAATGCACGGTGGAAAAGAAAACAGAATGGTGACATATTTAGGAAACAGAAACAATAAGAGAATTTAGAAGAAAGATGAATTCAGGGTTGCCCTTACACGTGTTCTGGTTTGCACAGGCATCTTTCTTACTTTGAAAAATATTATTACATGTTGTTTCACTGCAAAGATGGAAAATGTGTGTGTTTACTAGAGTTTGGGCAGATGGCAGTAAAGTGTCTTGTAACTAAATTTGTGTATTTTGACAATTTTCTGATGGAAGTAAATGTCATTCAACCACAGTCCATGTCTGTTACAATAACAATAATTAAGAAATAATGTGCCTTTTTTCCTGATTTGCACGAAGCATAGCATCACCCCGAGCCTGCTCAGTTTCCTCTGTTGAGAAGTTTCTGTTTAGCTCTCTGGCCCATTTATTGATTGGATTGCTTGCATTTTTTACGTCAAGTTCTTTGAGTTCTTTGTAAATTTTGGATATTGCTTCCCTGTCAGAGGAATCACAGGCCATAACTACCTCCCATTCTGTCAGTTCTCTCTTGACAGTTTTGACCAATTCCTTGGCTGAGCAGAAGCTTTTAAACTTAATGGCATCCCACCCGTTAATTCTTGACTTTAATTCTTTCTCTTTGGGAATGTTGTTGAGGAAGTCGTTGCCAACTCCCATTTACTAGAGTGTTGGTCCTAATTTTTCTTCTAACACTTGTATGGTAGCTGGTTCAACTCCTAGTTCCTTGTTCATTTTGATTTGATTTTTGTGCAAGGTGAGATATAAGGATCTAATTTCAATTTTCTGCAAGTGGCTGTCCAGTTTGTCCAGCAACATTTGTTGAATAGGCTGTCATTTCTTCATGTTATATTTTAACCCCTGTTGTTAAATATCAGATGATTAAAGATCTGTGGGTTTATCTCAGAGTCTTCCTTTCTATTCCATTGGTCTTTCTATTCTGATACCAGTACCATAGTGTTTTTGTTACCATACATTTATAGTATAATTTTAAATCTGGTATTGCAAAACCATGTGTTTAATCTTCCTTGCCTAGTAGATTTTCCTTGTTCCAAATGAATTTGAGAATTGCTTTTCTATAACTGTGAAGAATGACATTGGTATTTTGATGGGGATTGCATTGAATCTATATGGTGCTTTTGGCAGAATGGCCACTTTAATTATATTCTGTCTAATGAAGAGCATATTCTCAGGTCTTCTTCGATTTCTTTCTTCAATGTCTGCTAATTTTTGTTGTAGAGGTTTTTTACTTTCCTTGTTAGATTAATTCCCAAGTATTTTATTCTTTTTGAGGATATTGTAAATAGGACTGACTTCCTGATTTCTTCTTCTGTCCTATTATTGTTAGCATAATATAAGAAAGCTATTGATTTATGGATATTAATCTTGTAGGTTGCCAGATCTGTTTATAAGTTCAAGCAGTTTTCTGGTGGAATTTTTTGGGTCTTCCAGATATTGAATCATGTCATCAGCAAACAGGGATAGTTTGACTTCCTCTCTTCCTTTTCTTATACCATTGATTTCCTTCTCTTGCCTGAATGCACCGGCTAGGGTCTTGAGGACTATATTGAATAAAAGTGGTGAGAGCAGGCAGCCTTGTCTTTTTCCCTAGTGGAAATGCTCTCAGCTTTTCTCCATTTAGTATTTTACTAGCTGAGGCTTTGGCATATATTGCCTTCACAAAGATAAGATAAGATCCTTTGATCTCTATTTTCTCTAGAGTTTTGAGCATAAATGGGTGCTGCATTTTATCAAAGGCCTTTTCTGCATCTGTTGAGATGATCATATGGTTTTTGTCCTTAATTCTGTTTAAATGATGAATCACATTTATTGATTTGCATATGTTGCACCAGCCTTGCATACCTGGAATGAAGCCCACTTGATCATGATGAATTATCTTCTTGATGTGTTTTTGACTGTGGTTTGGTAGAACTTTATTAAGGATTTTTGTGTCAATATCCATCAGGGATATTGGTCTGTAGTTTTTTGGGTTTTGTTTTTTTATGTGTCTTTATTGGGTTTTGGTATCCGAGTTATGGTTGCTTCATAAAAAGTGTTTGGGAGAGTTCCCTCTTTTTCACTTTCTTGGAATACAATGAGGAGAGGTGTTAGCTCCTCCTCATAGGTGTGGTAGAACTCAGCAGGGAATCCATCAGGTCCTGGGCTTATCATCTTTGGAAGGCTTTTAATAGCTATATGGATTTCAGTGCCTGTTGTTGGGCTGTTTAGGATTTCAATATCATCCTGAGTCGATTTGGGAATGTTGTATGTGTCTAGAAATTTGTCCATACCTTCCAGATTATTTAATTTTGAGTTTTATAGTTTCAAAACATGTTCTGATAATTCATTTGATTTCATTAGGGTCAGTAGTGATCATTCCCTTTTGTTGGTGATTTTGTTGATTTGCTTCAATTCTGTCCTTCTGTTAGTAAGATTAGTGAGGGGTCTGTTGATATTATTTATTTTTTTGAAGAACCAGCTCTTTGTTACAATGATTTTTTTTTTATTGTTTTGTTGTTGTTGTTCTCAATTTTATTGATTCAGCTCTGATCTTGATTGTTTCCTGTCTTCTGCTGGATTTGGGCTTAGATTGTGCTTCATTTTGTAAGGATTTGAGATGAAGCAGAAGCTTATTTATTCGAGATCTAACCTGGTTTTTAATGTAGGCACTCAGTGCTATAAATTTTCCCCTTAGGAATGCTTTCATGACGTCCCAAAAGATTCAATATGTTGTGTCTTCATTCTCATTCACTACCAATAATTTCTTGATTTCTGCTCTCATGTCTTCTTGGGTCCATTCTTTATTTAAGAGAGTATTATTCAATCTCCATGCACATGTGTGTTTTCTGTTATGATTTTTGCTGTTAATTGCTAGGGTCATGGCATCAGGATCTGATAGGATACATGGAATGATATCTCTTTTTTATATCTGCTGACATTTTCTTTGGGAACTAGAATATGATCTATTTTGGAGAGGATCCATGAGCTGCTAAGAAGGTATACTCAGCCAATCTGGAGTGGAATGTTCTATCAATGTGTATTAAGTCCATTTGATTTATGGAGTTGTTTATACTGGAGATCTCTTTATTGTTTATTGCTTTGACGATCTGTCTGTTGGTGGTAGAGGAGTATTGAAGCCTCTCAGTTTTATCATGTTGAGGTCCACAAACGGTTTTATGTCGTGGAGTAATTTTTCCACAGAGTTGGGAGCATTGGTGTTTGGAGAGGATGTATTTACTGTGGTTATATAAAGTCCTATTGTTTTGTTTCCTCTACTAGGACGTAGTGAGTGGCCTTCTTTATCTCTTCTGATTAATTTATGTTTGAAATCTACTTTGTCAGATATAAGTATTGCAACTTCAGCTGCTTTCTTGGGCCATATGCCAAGTAGATTTTTTCCCATCCTTTCACCCTCCATCTGTGGATGTCATTGACTGTAAAGTAGGTCTCCTGTAAGCAGCATTACTTTTTGATCCAATTCACTAATCTGTGTCTTTTGATTGGTGTGTTGAGATCATTCACGTTCAGTGTTAGGATACTTATGTGGTCATGGATCATAGTCATCATGATTTTTCTTTTTTTTTTTTTAAAGAGAGAGGGACAGTGAGAGAGACAGAGAAAGAGAGAAACAACTTTATTTAGTTTTTCACGTGGCCTTAGTTGCTCCAACACTTAGTTGTGTACGTGGTGCTGAGGTTCGAACCTGGGTCCTCGTGCTTGCCAGGCAAGCACCGAAACTGCTGAGCCACTGCTCCAGCCCCATAGTCATCATGTTTTATTTGTGAGTTTTGTGCTTTCTTGGTTGTATTTTTTGTTTGTTTCTTTGGTTTTTAATGAGAGGGGGACAGTGAGAGAGAAAAAGAGAGATTCAACTTTATTTAGCTATTCACATGGCTTTCATTGCTCCAACACTTCATTGTGTACGAGGTGGTGGGGTTCAAACCCACATCCTCACACATGCCATGCAAGTGCTGTAGCTGCTGAGCCACCACTCCAGCCCTCTTGGTTCTTGTTTTATAGCATGTACCTTTATTGAATTTCCTCTGTGGGTTTTGAGGAGTGTTTACTGCTCTTTTATCTGGAGTTTATCTTTGAGAATTCTTTGTAATGCTGGTTTTCTGTTCATGAATGCTGCCAGTTTGATTTTATCATGAAATGCTCTTATTTCCCATCAAATTTGAAGCTAAGTTTTGCTAGGTGTAGTATTCTCAGCTGCAGGTTGTGGTCATTCAGATGTTGAAAGATGTCCTTATAGGATCTTTTTGCTTCCAGAGTCTGAGCTGAAAATTCAGAGATGATCCTATTGGTTTGCTGTTATTTGGCGTTTCTCTGTTGCTGCTTTTAATCATCTTTCCTTGATTTCCCTATTATACATTTTGAACAAGGTGTGCCTTGATCAACTTCTTTTTTGATTAGGCCTAATGGGTGTCCTATGTGCTTCCTGGATAAGCATATCTGACTCTATTTTAATATGGGAAAATTTTTCTTTATTCCATTGAGAATTTTCTTCATGTTATTTGTTTGTGTTTCAATTTCTTTTTGTATCCCTATTACTCTTATATTGTTTCCTCTGATTCATCCCAGACATTTTGAAAATTCTGCTCATGCTGTGTGAGTTATTTTTTTTTCTTTTTTGTCATCCGTGTGCTCAAGCTTACTCAGCCTGTCCTCATTGTCAGATGCTCTTTCTTCAAGAGCTGAGGTTCTGTTTTCCATACAAGTTAGTCTGTTACTAAATTCTTCCATGGTTTCTCTCATGTCGTTGACTGAAGATTTTAGCTGTTTCTTCCTTTTTCAGCATGTCTATTTCTTTGATAATAGAGTTTTTCATCTCTTGAGTTTTCTCACTTAGTTACTTCATTAAATCTTCCTTTAGTTCATTATTCCTTTTAGTAATCACATCGTTGCTCAATTTTTCTAGGTTTTCATCCCACTTCCTATCTGTGGGCTCTTTTTTAGGGGAGTTGTGGGTTTGAGGTGAACCTTTTCTAGCTTGATGCTTCACTTCCAAAGAGCTTCTTCTGGATCTCTGAGTTGAGATTCCCTGCAGGGAAGCAAGGTAGGTCTCCGGGTGGTTCTTCCAAACAGGTCAAAGGGTCAGGTCAAACACAACTCCTTTGATGACCAGCTTCTTCCAGAAAACTGCTTCTGCCCAGAGCCTCATTTTGCTGCACCTTTTGGATTAGCTTCACTGATCTGGAACCTGTTTGGGGTATGGGGCTGCCCACTGGATGTTAAAGTGCAGTGGCAGGGGTGTGTCATCAGGGCCCAGAGGTGCAGGGCGTACCTGAACAGGCCTGCCTATGCACCACCATGGAACATAAGATCCTTGGTGGTAGAGATTCAATTTATCTGGACCTGTGGGTATGTAATGTGGCTGGACTGCTCTTCACAGGGGTCTTCAGGGTATCCTGGGGACCTGCCAAGCCCAGAAACAAAGGCCTGGGCTAGTGACTTGGCTGGGTCCAGTGGGCTTTTCCAAGCAGGATTCCTACCAGGCCCAGGACTAGAAGAGGCCCAGGCCAGCCCATCAGGTGAGCAGGGGCTGCTCAAAGAGGATTCCTCCTCAGGGCTGTCCTGGGTGCATACTGGAGCCAGTCCAGATAGGCATTTTAGTTTTGATGAAGGTGCCACAATCATTCAAAAAGAATAAAATTATCATTTCAACAAACCAAACTGGATAGTCACATGCAAAAGGTGTTGAGCCCTTACCTCACACAACATATGGAATTAATTCAAGATGGTTCAAAGACCTAAATGTAAAAGCTAAAACTATAGAAAGCCTTAGAAGAAAACATAGGGGACAAATTTTCATGACCTTGGATTTGGCAATGGATTCTTAGATATGACATTGAAAGCAGGAGCAAAAACAAAAAATAATAAATTCCACTTCACCGAAATTAAAACTTTTGTGCTTCAAATGACACTATCAAAAAGTGAAAATACGGGCTGGAGTGGTGGCTCAGTGGTTACAGCACTTGCTTGGCATGTGTAAGGATGCAGGTTCAAACCCCAGCAACACATACACAATAAAGTATCGGAGCAACAAAAACTAAATAAAACTGATTCTCTCTTTCTCTTTTGAAAAAAAAAAAAAAGCAAAAATAGGGCTGGGAATATAGCTCAGTTGTAGGGCACTTCCCTAGCATGTATAGGCCCTGGGTAGGACACCCAGCACTGCAAAAAAGAAAAAAAAACCAACATGATTTGAAAATTACATATCTGGGGGCTAGAGTGATGGCACTTGCCTAGCATGCACAATGATGTGGGTTTGAACCCCAAAACCAACTACACAACAAAATGTTGGAGCAACAAAAGTCACATGAAAAACTAAATAAAATTGATTCTTCTCTTTCTCTTTCTCTCTCTCACTGTCCTTTCTTTAAAAAGAAAAGAAAGAATGAAAATCAGATATCAGATAAGGGACTGGTGTCTAGAGTATAAAAGAATTCTTGCAGCCAGGTATGGTGGTTTATGCTTGTAATCCCAACAGCTCAGGAGGCTGAGGCAGGAGGATTACAAGTTCAAAGCCAGCCTCAACAACTTAGCAAGGCCCTAAGCAATTTAACAAGACCCTGTCTCAAAATAAAAAATTTAAAAAACAAGGTGGCAATGTGGCTAAGTGGTTACGTACCCCGCAATTAAATCCTCAGTACCAAAAATTAAGAATTTTTGCAACTCAATAATAAAAATCAATTATCCAGTTTTTCAAATGGGAAACTGATGCAGAGTCAACGATCACATGAAGAGATGCTCAATGCCATCAGTCACCAGGGAAACAAGATCAAAACCAAAAGAAGCTACCACTGCACATCCACCAAGGTGCTCCGTGATGGAGAGGCTGGGCAGTGAGAAGCGTGGGTAAAGTGTGAGGACCTGAAACCTTGGCACAGTGCTGGTGGAAACGCAAAGCTGTGTAGTCCACTCTGGAAAGCAGTCTGGCAAGCCCTCAGGTGGTGAAACAGTGTACCCTGGGAGTACCCTAGAGAGAAAGGAGGCCCCGGCTGCTCTAAAACAAGTGCAGGTGGATTGGTAGCACCATTCCTCACAACACACAGAAGGTGGAAACCACCCACATGGTTTCTGATAAATACATAATCAAAACGGGTATCATCCACACATCAAAAGGTGTTTCAGCCATGAAAGGGGAGGGAGTACTGACACATGGGATCACATGATTCACCTGGGAAACACGGTGGCCTCGGTAGGAGACAGATGGCCATGAGCAGCGGGAACAGGTTAAACTGGGCCCACTGTGCTGACCCCTCATGCTTTGTCTTTCATAAAAGGAGTTTACCTGCAGCCCTGCCTGGCTTAGGTCAACAGGATATGATACAATCCTGAGCAAATTACCTGTTATCTGCAGGGGAAATGAGGCCTTGATAATTCCAATAAGGTAACACTGAAGCAGGACTTTGGGAGCATCACACAAACCAGATGCCAGAACTCAGGGAGATAAGGATAATTCCCCCTAACCATAAGATCTGGAAGAACAGCTCCCATGAGAACAGGCCACCATGGGTCAAAGTGACCTAGAGTTGTCATGGCAGAGGAGAATTAAAAGTCTGATATCATTCTGCTGTCAAGAGTCCTGACCTGACGGGGCATGGTGGTGCATGCCTGTAATCCCAGCTACTTGGGAAGCTGAGGCTGGAGGATTGCAAGTTCAAAGCCAGCCTTAGCAACCTGGTGAGACCCTAAGCAACTTAGCAGTCTCAAAATAAAAAAATAAAGGACTGGGGATGCAAACCCTGGTACCAAAAAAAGAAAAAGAGTTGGAATTCTCCAAGATTATTTATATCATTTTTTCCTTTTAAAAACATTTAGTTCAGTAACAATAACAGCAGCCAAGAAGCGCCCACGCGTTCCCATCTAGAATTATCATTTTAGAAGGCCAATTGTGGCTGCTGCGTGTCAAGCCGTGAAAACAATAGGAACCTTAAATGCATAGTATGACATGACAAGAGCCAGCCTGAAAGGGCTGCATACGGTAGGAATCCAAGCACAGGACATCCTAGAACAGGCAAAAATATAAAGACGGCAAAAAGATCAATGGCTACCGGCAGGTGGGGAGGCAGAGATGAACAGACGGAACACAGGACACTTCAGTGGTGGACACATGTCCACTCGTCCAAATCCATAGAACATCTCAGCACTGACAGTGGGCCCTGGCATCAGTGACGGTGATGGCCATGTGTCAGTGTGGGTCCATCAACTGTGGCATGTTCCACTACGGTGGACAGTGATGCGGGAAGCTGAGTGTGAGGCAGTGGGTTTATACTGGGTTTGTGCCCAATTTTCCTGTAACCCTAAAGTCCATCTAAAAAACGAAGTCATTGCTTTAAAGTTGCTTCGTATTCAACTCTCCAATGGACAGCAAAGAGTATTTGATGCAACTTCACATAATTGGTACTATTTGGAAAACTTCTCACATTCTCTAATAAATATAGAAAAATAGATTTGTCCCTCAATCAATTCAACAACAAAAAGAAATGTTTTGGTTCAATTACTTAATTAGTTTGCCTTTCCCAATGTCAAAGGGACAATTTTGATATCACTCCACATATAAATACACAATTTATGTATTAATTAATCCTGTTATTAATTACTTTGTGTGTAAATAAGGAGGGTCCTCCCCCTCCTCAGCCATCTGATCTCTTTAGCCAAAAGAGGGTAACTTTTAGAGGAAAATAGGATCATATACGAATATACATTAATTTACCATGGAAAATGTCTAATTCGTAGCAGAAAGACCAGTAAAATGAATCCCCATCTACCTGTGATGCACCTCCAAAATTATCTACACAGCCTCAGTTTTGTTTCAACTATGCGCCGCCCTTACCTGAAGCCCAGATTATTTTGAAGCAAATCTCAGATGGTATTTTACTCAGTACCTACCTCCCTATCAAGCTCCTTATATTAACATAGCATGATTCCCTAATTATAACTAGGGAAAACTAAAAATACTGTAATACCAAACATCCAAGTGGGGTCCAAATCTCCCTAGCAAGGTCTATATTTTATTTTATTTATTTGTACCAGGATTGAACCCAGGGGCAATTAACCACTGAGCCAGACCCGCAGCCTATTTCATTTTTATTTTGAGACAGTCTCACAAAATTGCTTAGGGCCTCACTAAGTTGCTGAGACCTCTAACTTGCCATCCTCCTGCTGCAGCCTCCCAAGTCACTGGGGTTACCAGCATGCACCACCGCCCCCCCCCAGTAGAACAAATTTTCATTGCTGGCTTTTTGGCTGTCTAATTCTCATTGGAAAGTTACTCTATTCTTCCTTTCTATTTCCTCTTGAAACCAGGAAAGGAAGAACTTTCTAACTGCATTCCCTTCGATTGTCAGCCAATAACCTTCATTTCATATGTAAGGTCAGCATTTTTATGACTCCGTTCTTCAGGGAACTCCAGAAGCTCATGGTTCTACACATTAATTCATTCAACAAATATTTACCAAACGTGCCATGACCCCTGACCTGGTGAAGTCTACCTGACAAGACAGCCCTCTACAGGGTTACCACTCCGTCAAGGCCAACTCTCAGGTGCACTAGGGGGCGCCACGGTCCTACTGGCGCCTGCTCCACAAAGCCCTAGGTGTACCTAGGATAATCCTCAGCTGGGAAAGGTGCCTACACCTACTCACACGCTCAATCGACCAGATGAAGAACCTCACACAACTTGCACTTTAAAAGTGAAGTAAATTCCATTCGTTGGCAGCAAAAACAAAAGGGCAAAGGCAGAATCCGCACAACTGCTCCCCAAACAGGTCTGTTCTCCAGAATGCACTGTAGACAGAGAGCCCATGCCTTTATAAAGCTGTAAGAGCAAAAGGCTGCTTTCACTCAAAAATTCCAAAAGAAAACGTCAGGATTAGAAGCAATAAATCTTCAGCTACACATCTAACAGTGCAGCACACCAACTTTAAGTGTTAATGATAGTACGAAAATATTTTTACTGCATTTTAGAAATTAATAGACTTGATTTTTGTCATATTATCAGTCTTCCTCTGTCGGCCCAAATAATGGCCAAGAAAATAGAGCCTGTTAATAGAGCACACATCTACTCAGCCTGAGGCGTGCGGGCCTGGAGTGGGCAGTGGAGAGGTAGGGTCCCACCCTCCTGGAGCTCAGACAGGGAGAAGTAATGAAAAAGCAAACAAATAAACATGGCAATTGCTATAGTTTGGCTATCTTTTCTCTCATTTTCTTTCAGTATTGGGGATTAAACCCGGAGTTGCTCTACAACTAAGTAACACCCCCAGCCTTTTATTTGTTTTTGGGTTGTTTGTTTGTTTGTTTTTTTAAAGACAGGGTGTTTGTTGCTAAGTTGCCTAGGCTGACTTAAAACTTGGTATTCTCCTGCCTCAGCCTCCCAAGTAGCTAGGATTACAGGCATGCGCCACCATGCCTGGGTATCACTTGGATATTGAATGGGAGTCTGCCAAAATCCACAACTTGGACATTTGGTCCCCAGCCCAAGGTGCATGGGGACTGGTGAAAACTTTAAGAGGTAGGTCCTGGGGCTGGCATGGTGGCTCAGTGGCTGGAGCATTTGCCTGGCATGCACAGGAATCTGGTTCAAACCCCAGCACCACATACACAACTAAGTGTTGGAGCAACGAAGACCAGATGAAAAGCTAAATAAAGTTGATTCCCTCTTTCTCTCTCTCACTCTCCCTCTCTCTCTTTAAAAGAAAAACAAAGAGGTAGATCAGCCCTAGTGCAGAGCCTTCTGTCATTAGTGGTGTGCCCTGAATGGGGCAGTGGGACCCTAGCACCATCCTCTTCCTCTTTTTTTTCTCCCCCTCCATGAGGTGAGTGGTTTTACTCCTCCTTAAGATCTGGCCAGGGGCTGGAGTGATGGCTGGCTCAGCGGTTATGGCACTTGCCTGGCATGCATGTGGACCCGGGTTCAAACCCCAGCACCACGTACACAACTAAGTGTTGGAGCAACTAAAGCCATGTGAAAAACTAAATAAAGTTCTTTCTCTCTTTCTCTGTCTCTCTCACTGTCCCTCTCTCTTAAAAAAAAAGTTAATTTAAAAAAATTTTCTCTCTCTCTCTCTCTCTCTCTCTCTCTCTCCTGTCCCCCTCTTTTTTTTAAAGGATCTAGCCATATCCAACAAATAACAAATACATGAAAGAAATGTTCAACATCATTAGCAATTAGGGAAATGCAAATCAAAACGACTCTGAGATTCATCTCACAGCAGTCAGAATGACAGTCAGCAAGAAAAATTAATGCTGGAGAGGACTGGAGGAAAAGGAACACTTTGACACTGTTACTGGGACTGTAAATTAATACAATCACTAATCAGACTAGGCTTGGAACCACCACATGACCCTGGATCACCCCTCGGTATTTATCCTAAAGCATTAAAGTCATCTTAGTACAGAGACACATACATACCCATGTTTATAGCCGCACAATTCACAATAGCCAAACCGTGGAACCAATCTAGGTGTCCATCAACAAATGAATGGCTAAAGAAAACGTAGTATATAGACACAATGGAGTTTTATTCAGCCATAAAGAAGAGAGAAGGAATGTCATTTGCAGGAAAATGAATGAAACTAGAGACCATCATATTAAGGGAAATAAACCAAACTCAGGTCATATGTGGAAGCTAGAGAGGAGAAAGGAAAAGAAAGGTGGGAGGATCTCATGGAAATCAAAGGGAGATCTGCAGAACGGAGGAAAGGAATAGGGGAGGGAGGAGGGCAGGGAAAGAGTACTAGGAAATGACGTTGGCCAAATTATATTGTTGTATCGTGTATGAATAGGTAACAATAAATCCCACCCTTATGTACAATCATAATGCACCAATTAAAAATGTAGAAAAAAGGGCTGGAGCAGTGGCTCTGTGGTTACAGTGCTTCCCTGGCATGTGCGAGGACCTGGGTTCAAACCCCAGCATCATGTACACAACAAAGTGTCAGAGAAACAAAAGCCAGATGAAAAAACTAAATAAAATTCTTTCTCTCCCTCACTCTCTCTCCCTCTCTCTTTCTTTAAAAAAAACAATAAATATGGAGGGAAAAAAAGAAAATAACAACAACAATATGATCTGGCAAGTTGTGTTGCGGCCCCAAAGGCCCAAAGCAACAGGGCCACAGAAACCCACAACTGTGAACCACAGGGGACTTCACTTCCTAAGCCGACTCTCTTCAGGTGTTTGCTATAGTGGCAAAAAGTTGTCCCATACCCTCTCTAAACAGGAACTGTTAATAAAAATGCTAAGGAGGAAATAAAATGGGGCAAGGTGAACGAGAAGGGACAGGTGGTAATCATGGAAGGGTGTGGTCAAGGCGCCCAGAGAAGACAACAGCTGTGCTGAAAAGAGCCCTGGGCAGACGGAGGAGCAGAGTGTTCTGGAACAAAGCACAGGCACTTTCCATGACAGGGTGACTTCTTACAGGATCAAAGTGAGCCAGAAAAGATACAAACACCCCAGGCCTAGGATGGTTCAAATTAACAATCTTTCAAAATTTGCCCTGGAGCAAAGTGATAAGAATTCAGTAGAAACTTCAGATTTTCAAGGGGAGGTTGTTTTGTTTTGGTTTTTTCGTTTGTTTTTTGTTTTTTCAGGGCTGAGGACCGAACTCTCGGGGCCTTGTGCATGCTAGGCAAGCGCTCTGCCACTGAGCTAAGTCCCCAGCCCCTAGATTTTCAGTTTTGATCTTTTCCCCCAGCTAACGATAAGCAGCAGATACTCTCAATGTTGGGCAGCAACTTGGAGCATGGACACTGCATGGGGGACCTTGTTGCTACTTGCTGCCCCACAGTAGGTCAGGGGTGCAGAACATGCTGGACTTTTCAACCTACATGGTGGGTTTGCTGGGATGTGCTCCATTGTACGTCCAGGGTGGTGATGAGGAAGCAGACCTCATAACAACTGAGAGTTGCTGCCTTTCATTTTTTCATTAAAATAACTTCAATGTTAGCTTATGCTTTGTCACATCTACTGAGATAATCCCACGGGTCTTTCTCTACTTTAATCTACTGAAGTGTGTGTTTCTGTAACCAACTTTCCAACACTGAACTGTTACCAAAATCTCAGTCCTTGTCCCGGATGCCCCTTCAACAAAAAGAACATGATTTTGAGAAAAAGGAAAAAGTTTTATTGCTTTGCTGGCAAAGGAGAAGCACAGGGACTCTTGTCCCAGAGGCTGAGATTCTGGTCACCAGGGAGAACAGGGGATTTTTAAAGAAATGATTCAAAGGCTCCATTCCAAGTGTTCTCTGTCCAGAGTTGTAATTCCTCTGGTGGGTGTGTGCTTAAGGATGGGGGAAAAAGAGGTTCCAGGCCTTCAGGCATGCACAGGTCACCTGTGTCCAAAACCTTCCCCTACACCCAATCCTGCTTAGCTGCTGCACACAGATCCAGGACCTTCATGTACACAAAGGACACCCATGCACAGGACCACCCCCCAGAGCTGACCCACCCAGCCACTGTGTGGATCCAGGCCTCAGATTCAGGGCCCGCAGACACATGCAAATCACCAGTGCCCATTATCCCACCACCCCATCCCAACCCAGCTTGCAGGCACTTAGCTGCCCTGCCACAGCCCATACCTGCCAAGTCCTGATAGACTGGACCCATACCTATTTCAAGGATCCCAGGTCCCACTGCAGTGCACACAAGGCCTGTCCCAGCCAGTTACAAGACCCCAGGACCCAGCAATGCACCCTGGTTGCTGTGCTTCTATGATTCAGAAGGCAGCCCCACACCCCAACAGATTCCAGACTGACACTGAAGCCTAGATCCATAAGGTATAGCAAAACAAGGTTCCAGGCAGAAGTAACTTTATGGAAGAAGATGGTCATCAACGGGTGGTGTACGAACCAACCCTTTGACCTGCAAGGAAGACGCTCCTGCAGACCTGCCCACCTTCACCACAGGGAAACTCAATTCAGAGATCCAGAGGATTATCAAAAATGAGGAATCAAAATAAAAAGGTTCACCTAAAGCCCACAACTCCCCAACCAAGGAACTCATGGGCAGGGAGCAGGGTGAAAACCTAGAAACAATTATCAATGATCTGATTACTAAAAGGAACAATGAAATAAAAGAAGACTTAATGAAGGAACTAAGTAGATCAAAGAAGCAGATATACTGAAAAAGGAAGAAACAGAGCTAAAATCTTCAATCATATCAGGGAAATGATGGAAGAATTTAATAATAGACTAACCTCTGTAGAAAACAGAACCTCAACACTTGGAGTAAGAACATCTGACAATGAGGTTGGCTGAGTAAGCTTAAGCATACAGATTACAAAAAAGAAAAAAACTAACAGAACAAGAAAAGAATTTTCAAAATGTCTGGGATGAAATCAAAGACACAATCTAACAGTAATTGAGATACAGGAGGAAATCAAAAACCAAACAAATAGTATAAAGAACATTATCAATAAAATAGCTAAAGAAAACTTTCCCATACCAGAATAGAGTCAGAAATGCTAATCCAGGAAGCATACAGAACACCCAATGGGCCTAATCGAATGAGAAATTCACTGAAACACATCATATTCAAAATGTATAACAGGGAAAAGGAAAATCAAGGGAAAACATTAATATCGACAATAGAGAAATGCCTAGTAACATTCAGAGGCAAAACCAATAAGGATCACATCTGACTTTTCAGCACAGATTCTAGAAGCAAGAAGATCCTGAAAGAACATCTTTCAATGTCTGAATGACCACAACCTGCAGCCCAGAATACTATACCCAGCAAAACTCAGCTTCATATTTGGTGGGAAATAAGAACATTTCACAATAAGCAAGCTCAGTGGTAGAGCCTTTGCCTGCACGCACGAGGCCCTGGGTTCCATCTCTGGAACCGCAAAACCAAACAGTAGAAGACTACAGAAGTCATGTGGGGTAATTTGCCAGATGAGAGATTTGCACAGGAAGTTGGAGGCTCTGAGTAGGCAGAAAACCAAGTGGTGCTGGACCAAGGAGGAAGCCAGACCTGCACATTGGACATGCCCCCTGGGGAAATGCTCCTCATTCCCTCTGGAGTACGTGCCCAGAGTATGTGATCTGCGCTTCTGTCACCCTGGAGGTGGCTATGGTGCCAGACATGGGCCTGAGTCCAGGGAAGCCACTAAGAGGCTCCTGGCAACAGAGGAGCTGCCAGGAGAAAGGACACACCCAAGAGACACCCTCAGCAGCAGGCATCTTCGAGCAGGACAGCAAAGGGGACAGACAGAGCAGAGCCAGGCAGATGATGTCAGAGAGAAAAAGTACCTTTTCCTTACCTACTGTAGATCTATGCCTGGGACCCTACCACAAAAGATATCAGCAAGAGAAAAGCACCCAGATTTATTTTATAGGTTTATGTGACACAGGAGCCTTCAGAAATGAGGACAAACAAAAAAAGATTTGCAGAAGTGAGACTGCAGGACCAAGGGCAGGACCGATGGTCACAATGGGGTTGGGGGACTCAGCAAGGCCTGCAGGTCCACTCTTCTGGGAGCCTCTGCATGACTTTCACTTCCCCTGGGAACAGTGAGTTTCCTCTATAATGAGAGTATTAAGGCCTACTTTACAGGAAGGTTCAAGAATAATTTTATGGGGGCTGGAGCGGTGGCTCAGTGTTTAGAGCTCTTGCCTAGCAGGCACAAAGACCTGGGTTCAAACCCCAGCACCACATACACAATTAAATGTCAGAGAAACAAAGGGCAAATAAAAAAATAAAATTGATTCTTTCTCTCTCACTCACTCTCTCCCTCTCTCTTAAAAAAAATAATAATTTATGGCCCCTTCAGAGGAGAAAGGCAAGGGGAGGTGAGAGCAGCCTTCTGGTTTCTACTGTTTTCTCAAAGGCTAAGGTGCCATAATTTAGGGTAGTGCATGCTGAACCCCATCCAAGCCAAGAGCAATGGCAGAAAGAGAACAGGCATGAGTGCCAAGCAGCAGGCACCAGGAGGAGCACGGTGAGAGGTGCTGAGAACCAGTCACTGTGTCCTTCGTGTAGGACTTAAATGCTTCTTTTTATGACCAAATGAATGCCAAGCCTTTCCCTAATGGCTGGAATCATATATAGTCCATTCTTCCTCCAGGGCCCCACACTGCCCCTGTAGTAGTTTTGGGTGTGCTGACACTGTCACCTCTGTCCATGAGCTGGTGCCTCTCCCACCTGTCAGGAAACCTCTCATGCACCACCATGTCACCCTCTCCAAGAGCCTCTCCTGTCCTACGTGTGGACACAGTTCCCGCTGCTGCTGTTAACAAAGGTGCTCTTGAATCCACATGCTTTTCATTCATTCTCAGGGGACTGTCTGTCCCCTAGCAGGTTTCCACATCCAGGGAAGGATCAGCTCAGCTCCTCACCAGGGAGAGAATTCCAGGTCCTTCTTACAGCCAGAGGCCCCTGCCCTAGTTGCTGTGCCTGCAGCAGCCTCTGCACAGTGGGTATTAGGAAGCAGTATGGCATCGCACTGACCTGAAGCAGCTGTGTTTGAAATGTTCACTGAGCCCAAGGCCACGTCTAAAACAATGGTGGTATTTGGTGGGCATTGGTTCCACACTGGTTTCACTGCCAGGGACTGATGACCTTCCAGAAACAAAGGAGGTCTGTTTCAAGGTGACTTTCTATGTGTGCTACTAGAAACTGCTAGCAACTACAGATCTCCTGCTTAAAGAAAGGAAAAAAAGAAAGAAAAAGGAAAAGGCTACTTTCCATTCACCATGCATCTGCTGTAGAGAGAGCAGAGATGGTGGTGGGACCAGAAAAGGAGAAACACAGTCCTGGGGGGCCTCTGCTGCCCACTCCAGGGGGCCAGGCTCCATGGCCCTACATCCCTGGGGCCCTTGAACAGTCCATCACTAGCCCAAGTGGCTCTGTCCCGCACTACCCAAACATGCTCAGGTAAGCAGGTAGGAGAACCCCGGCAAAGCCTCTGAAGTCAGTGGCTGGTCCCATTAGGATCCGCATAGGAAACAGGTGAAAAGAGATAAGGACTCAGCCGAAGCCTCACCGTCAAACTAGATTCCAACCCTTGACTGTGAACTGGATCCCTGCCCCTTGTTGTTGAGAGGGGCCACGCGTGACCAGCATCACACAAAATCACCAGAAAAAGAGGCTGGTCACAACCTCCCACAGCAGGATGCTTGGGGCTTGTGCCTTAGGTAGGGTATCCCAGAAGCAGACCCTGAGATGGGGACCCTCCTTTGTGAGGATACTAGTTGTTGAGGAGGGATCTAGAGAAAAAGTGGCTGCCAGCAGCACAGACAGAGCCAGCAGTGTCTCAGCAGGACAGCGTCTGTCTGATCCAGGAGCTCTAAGCACAAGTCATACAAGCCATAGAGCTCGGCAGTCACTCGCCAGGCTGAGCTGGGTCAGCAGCAGTGGGCCACTAAGGCCAACGCTCACTGTGGCTGCGTCCCTGGCAGCCATCCTCTCACTTGGGCCTTACTGGGGCAAGGACAGTGAGGCTGGGAGAGGTCTAGAGGAGGCCTAAGGAGGGTGGAGATGGGAACCAAGGGAGGTACACAGGATGGGGTGGGGTCTGCTCCGGGAGGCCACCTGCTTTTTTACCCAGGATCTGGCCCTTTCCTTAGCCTTCCCTCCTGTACTCCAGCAAATTCTTCTAAAGCCAGGCTGGGCACACCAGGTGACAATGAGCCCAGCTAGTGAAGGGCATTGCAGTCACCAGGACCAGGGGGGCAATGATTGTGGCTGGGATCTGGACCCCATGAAGGCTGCAGCTTCTTGCCTCTATACCCTGAAATCTTACCCAAGAGACCCCAGCTCCTCCTCCTCCCTCCAGGCAGGAGGGCCAGGGGGACACCTGGGCCAAGGCCTCCTCAGAGAGGTAGGAAGGGATGGGGTGCAGAGCTCCCCAGGTATGGCAGATGGGCAAACTTCCCGGGATCTTGTTAACATGCAGCTTCTGACTGGGATTTGGGAGGGGATCAGAGCCTGGCTCCTGGGTGACACCTATGCTACTGGCCCAGGAGGAACACACCTGCCCCTCCCCTCCCAGTAGTAATGGTGATAGTCCTCCTCGGTCCTCCTTGGCCCACCCCCAGCTTCTCAGCTCTGGTGTTCCTCGCCCCACTGTCAGACTGTGGGCTGCAGGTGCGGCTGAGTCCCTCTAAGGGAGACCTGTGACCCAGCCATTCGTAATCCTGGACTTCCTGGGTCCCCGTGCTGGGCAGGTAACAGGAAGAAACCCAGTTTAGGCCAATGAGAGACAGGCCCCTGACACTTCAGAAGTGTCAGGGGAAGGAATGGAACCTGGGCAGGCAGAGGGCTGGGACTGCTGCTTCTGCCTGCCATGGGAGGTGACCTGAGGCACAGCGGGAGGGGGCTTGTCCCTAGTTGTCACCTTTGCTCTTTCTCAGTTACAAGAGACCATGATTGCCCTTTGTGAGCTTAGACAGTGTGAGTCAGACACAAGAGCCCTGCCTGATTCACTCTCCCTTCCCCAGCAAAGCTGGGTTCCAAAGCTGCTGTCCTTGAGCGACTTCCCACCAGAGCCACCTTGGCTGAGGAATCAATGGATGCAGCTGCAGATCAGAGTCTGAGAGCCAGAAACGGCATCAAGGTGCTGCAGTGAGCCTCAGCCCTCCCCATCAACAGGAGGGAAATTACTTAACCAAGTCCCAGAGCCTCCTGGTGGAGGTAGGCCTGGCTTTCCACAGATAGAAAGGACTGTGAAGTGACCTTAGGAAGGACACGCTGACCTTCCTGGCATGAGCAGCACTTACATGCAAGCTTGTTTCTCGGGACTCCCTCAGGCTGGGCAGCAGCTACAGTCAGGAGAGAGAAGCCACTGGCCCAGGCCTGCCATTGGAGTGGGCCCACCCTGGATCCTGGTCTCCTGACCTGAGCCCTCTTGGTGGCCCACCTCTCGGGTACCAATGAGAACCACCCCAAAGCTTCTCAGCAGGTCTGGCCCCAATGTGAGCTGAGCAAGCTACTGGTGTCAGAGAGTGGCTACCACCTGTTGCCCAAATCCACATAGCTGTCTCTTTCCAGATGCAGGGGGACCTGCATTAATTCATTGCATTGGTTTTTAAATTTTCAGTAATCTTTGGACACCATGTCACCTTGAACCTAAATACTCCAGAAATGACGGTGGCTGAGACTGAGGCCACACCCTGCTCCCAGCTAAGCCCCCAAGGACTACTCCTCACACCAGCTGATGTCAAGAGAACATTTATTCTACTTGGTCACCTCCAATAGGTGTCAGTGACCTCCAGAAAGAGCCAGCCTGGATGACCCTTTATGTATACTCCTGTGTAGTCATGGGGATTCCTCCTGCTTCCACTGCCCCCAAGTAGGGGAGGACCTGAGGCCTCCAGTGTTTGTCTACATATATATTCCAGGGATTGAACTCAGGGTGCTTAACCACTGAATCATATCCCCAACTTTTTTTTTTTTTTTGAGACAGGGTCTCACTAAGTTGCTTTGGGCCTAAGTTTCTGAGGCTGTCTTTGAACTTGCGATCCTCCTGCCTCAGCCTCCCAAGCCACTGGGATTACAGGTGTCCACAGCCACACCTGACTCCAGTGTCCATTATTGACCCAGGGGAGCCAGCCTACAGCTCACTAAAAGGCACCCACTAGTTCACTCACACGCTCTCTCCCCTTGCACGTCCCCCTTTCCCCACTCCCTGCCAGTCACCAGCACTTGCTCCATCAGCTGGTTGACAAGCATTTCCTGAGAGTTGAGCCCAGCCCTGTACTACACCCAGTTGGGGTTCAAGAAGAAATGACACAGTCCCTTGCCCTCAGGAGCTGTCTAGTTGGAAACACAAACACAGTCAGGACACACAAACACACATACACAAAGGAAACTGAAGCACAAGACTAGACAGCACAGAGTACTTACTCCAGGGTGACAATGTGCTAACACAGGTACTATACAGAAACGAAGGATCATGAGATGGGGGTGGGGGACAAGAAAGCCAAGTCTTGGTGAGAGAAGAGGGCTTGGCAGGGAGGAGGAGGGGAAGCAGACATGTCACAGCAATACTCGGGAGGGCACAGCAGTTACAGCAAGGAGGAGACAATCTGGACAGTTAGCAGAGAGAGGGTGTGCAATCATAGCTTCCTCTAGATTGGCCAAGGATCATAGCTGCACGGAAGCTTCCAGGGCAGGGAGTGCCTCTCCTGTCTCTGATCTCCCCAGAATGAGGCATACAGTAAGTGTCCGATAAGAACCTACGTGCCAAGCTGCATGGGAGACAGGAGCAGCAAGACCCCAGAGCAGGAATCCATCAGCTTCTATCCCAGCCCCGGTGGGTCCCACCTTTTCTGATGGGCACTTTATTCTGGGGAGGCAGGTGAGCACTTATGGAGGACTTTAGGGTGACTAGCTCAGGTGTGAGGACTAGAGTCCAGGCATTGCAGCTGGCCTGGAGCCTGGCCCCTCCACTTTACCCATCTGCTGGGTGTCTCCCAAGCAGTTCCTGCACTGGCCTCTACTACCTAGGGCCACAGGCACCAACAGCAGGAACTATCCTCTTCCTCCCCAGCTCCCCCACATTGACATCTGCCTGGGGCTGCCAACTGTCCAGGCAGGAGGCACTGTGTCTGGGTGCGACTGGCGGAAGCAGGATTTCTTCTCCCTGGGTGGACTCAGACCTAACTCATGCTTCCTTCAACTCCTCTGAGTCCCGTGTCCCTCTCCTCACAGTGAAATCAGAGCCAGACTGAGCACAGCCTGCATACAGCCCAGGGAACCCCTGGTGACAACAGTGCCAAGAGCAATTAGGTTCCAGAAACCTGGTGCACTGTTAGGTCTGAGAGAAGGAACTATGTGAACCGCCACATCAGAATTCTTTATTCCCAAACAAGGGAAGGAGAACGGGGGTTGGGGGGGAGGGAGAGAAACACTACTTGTGAGTAGCCTTAACTGGGGGCTCTGTGTTGGGGAAGGAACGGGTGGCAGGTGCAGCCTCCAGGGCTGCGGTTCTTAGTATGGAGTCCAGTGGCTCCTGAAATTGCTTGGAATTGTTGGGTCTAAGTGATATGTATGTTTTCCTGGGGAGGCAGTCCATAATTTTCACAGATTTTCAGTGGGCCACGTGACCCCAAAGTGTTAACAAACTTTCTGGCTCAGAAAGGAAATGAAACCTGCAGGGTTTGTTCACAAGTGGGACAAGGTTTTGCATTAAGCCTGACCTGCCCCTGCCTTGCTGTGATAAATTAGACCAGTCACTTCCTGTCTCTGAACTTCAGCACACAGTGGTGGATCAGACAGAAGCAGAAAGGCCTCAAAGGTGCTATCCCTGCAGCCAAACCAGAGTAGTAGTCCATAGCCAGGAAGCCAGCAGGGGGCCTGCTGGACAGTGACTCCCACGAGGCCTGGGGAGTTTTTCCACCAGGGCTTGGAATTGACCTCTGATTCCAGGCTCCATCCACTGCAGAGCCCCTCCCAAGGTAGGTCTTCTTAGAGGTTGTGTCTTCATGCCAGGATGCAGTGCCATGCCGGCCCCCATGGGACTCCATTCCTAGTCTGTGTCCACATGTGTCCTGCACTTTCTGGGCCATGAGGTCCTGCCCACTTCACATCTGTTCACAGAAACAGAGGTCAGGGTCAGGTCTGGTGCTAAGGCATGGCCCTGCCCACCCATCTCTCTGAGGCTAGAAGGGACATCCAGCTGGGCCACCCTGAATCTGCCTGGGGCTTTGAGCAAGTCCTTTTACTTCCTACCACACATGGCCAGAATTATTACTCCCATTTACAATGGGACTCCTTGGGTTCAGGACATTTGGTGACTGGCCCCAAACATCCCAGAACCCTATTTAATCTTACTCTCTACCAGCAAACATTAGTCCATATTGCAACAACTTCCAAGGGTGGCAGAAAACAATCGATCCCTGAGGAATCACACAGTACTGGAAAAGGACAGAGAGGGCAGAGGGGAGGGAATGGTCTCCAGCGCTTAGCACAGACTTGAATAGGAAACAAGGTCTCTGGGAGCAGAGGTCCCTCAGAGCCCCCAGTGTCCTTCCTCCGTGCACCCTCAGGTACCTGCACCAGCTGGTGACCAGGCTCCTTTCACATGACCACATGCTGAAATCCTCTCAGCAACATTTTCTATTTGTCAGCAATAGAGCGGAAGAGTCTTGAGCTTCAGAACCCCAAACAAAGCCCGGACCTTACCACTATACTAAGGACTGTGACTTGCAAGCCTGCACAAAGCCATCTCTACATCTGCCAAATGGCTGAAGAAGCCTGTGCCTCAGCACTGTGGTGGAAGCACAAGTCCTGGGAGCAAGTCTTGCTCTCCCCGTTCTTGCTGCATGACCTCAGCCAAGCATGTTAGCTGGGCCTCATCTTTTGCCTGGAGGGTACCTAGCTCTTCCATGTGTCCTTACAGTGCCTTGAAAGCACAGGTCTGAGCTCACTGTGCCTCTTTTAAAATCTCAGATGTCCCTTATCCCTTACCACAAAGTCCTTTGTAGGGCAAATCCAAGCCTCCACTAAGGAAACCTCACCTCCAAAATCCTTCCACACACTTGCTCTTCCTGGAGCAATTGTATTGGTCCCCAGCGTCGGTTCAAAGGCATAGAATTCCCAAAGTGACCCGGTCACCTCTCGTCCCCACTCTACCCCATATCCCTCCGTGTAGGCCATCATATACACACGTGGGTGCAAGCCCCCCAAGTGACTGGGCCTTGGGTCCTCACCTGTGCCTCCTCCTGAGAGTGGAGCACAGCACAGCACGCGACACGCAAGTGACATAACAGCAAATCCTCAAACACCCCAGGGAGTAGAGGAGCGTCTCATCTTTATCCTCAACTTACAGATGAACAGATTGAGACATGAAGTAAAATGACTTCTCAAGGACACCAGAGAGTGGGTGCAGGAGGCCTTGGGGGCTGTGGATGGGCCTGGGGACTGTGGCAAGTGGGCCTCTCCGAGTCACTTTCAACTCTGACACTCTAGGAATGAAGATCCGCGAAGCAGCCAGTGAAAAGAGGCCCCCAAGGCCCCCACGCCCCCCACCACACGGGCAAGGAGAACCCACACCAGGGCCCGCCCCTGACACCCCCCTGGGGGCTCCAGGCCAGCCCTGCAGGTCTCACCTGCTCTAGGCCGCAGCAAGAGGCGAGGAAAACCAACGCAGGAGCGCAAAGCTCTGCGTTGCGTTGCGAGAGCTTTGCGTTGGAGACTGCTGCGCTAGGCCCCCCAGGCCAGCCCTGCCCCTCTCCCGCGACCCCGTGCAGAGCGGGGCCCACGGCCCAGCGCGGTCTCCAGCGCCCGGCCGCGGGTGGCGGGTGGCGGGCGACCGGCGCGTCATAGCACCCGGCCTAGGTGGGCCGCCGGGCCGTCGGGCGCGTGGCCGTGGCTGCGCTGGTGGGTCTTGAGCGAGCCCTCGCGCGCGAAGCTCTTGCCGCAGCGCGCGCAGAAGTAGGGCCGCCGCTCCCCGAAGACGCCGGGCCGGCGCGGGTGCGGCGCGGGCATGCGCGCGTGCGTGCGCTGGTGGTTGAGCAGGAAGCGCGGCTCGCGGAAGCAGCGGCCGCACTGCGCGCACTGGTGCGGCTTCTCGCCGCTGTGGATGCGCTGGTGCGTGAGCAGGTTCTGCTTGAGGCTGAAGCAGCGGCCGCACTCGGGGCAGGGGAACGGCCGCTCGCCGGTGTGCGTGCGCTGGTGCACCTCGAGGTTGTGCTTGACGCTGAAAGCCTTGCCGCACTCGGGGCACACGAAGGCGGCCGCGCGGCCCGCCCCGGCGTGCGCCTTCTGGTGGCGCACCAGGCTGGGCAGCTGCGAGAAGGTCAGACCGCACAGCGGGCAACGGTGGGGCTGCTCCTCGGCGGGATGGTGGATGACCAGGCCTCGCTCGTCCCCCAGGCCCTCCTCCCCGTCCCCCACAGGGGACCCGCCCCCAGAGGATTCCAGCTCGGTCATGGGCTCTTCCAGCTGCAATCACCAGCCCCTGGGGAAGAGAGCAGAGAGGTCAGGGGCACGTGAGGATCAGCCATCCCTGAGCCCGAGGAGCCCCTCGCTTCCCCAAACCTCCAGCACTGGCCCTTCTACAGTTTGTTCGAACCAAAATAATGCCTTCTTTCTCCTCTGAGCCTGCCCTCCTTCTGGGCTCTTCTAAAGTGCCACTTCTTCCCGCAAGCCTTCCTTGACCCTGTAGCCTCTCCTTCAGCCATGTTGCCCCTGGTGACCCTCACGCAGGCTGCAAGAGGTCAGTCAAGCCACCTGTGCCCCTGCCCAGCGCCTTACTAACAGAGCTGCCTTCCCAAGCACTGCGCCTGCCATCCACAAGGCCTGCAATAAATGCCCACGGGGAGCATTCATGGGCCCCTAGTCCTGGAGCCTTCACCTAGATAGACCTTGTATCGCCACTCAGATCGTCAAGGAAATGGGAGGTGCACACCAAATTTGCAAGAGTAGGATCACCAATGGTTTAAAGATATTTTTGCAAAGCTTAAAGCAGGGAACAAGACTAAACCCCTGTAGACTTGAAAGTGACCTCACTGGGTTAAACATTAAGGGAGAAGCTCTTTGTTTATCAAAATGAGGCATATGTTTAAAAGGTGTGCAAGTCACTGAACCAGTGGGTTCCCAGAGGGCCAGGTCTTAGCCTGATTCCTCCCAGTATCCCCACAACAAAGCCAGGGCTAAAACTTAGCAATACGATGTTCAGCAAACATCTCTAGCACCAGGCTCCCTTTACAGTGAGTCTTCTAAGGATCCTCTTCCTGGCCACCGTGTTCCTCTTGAATAATTTGCCATTGTCCTCACACAGCCCTGAGAAAGGAGCAGAGCTGGGTTGTCAAGCTCCATTTTATAAATGGAGCAACTGAGGTTCAGTGGAGTCAACATACTCACCCAAGGTCACACAGCAAGGTGAGCCAGGACTAGGCCCAAAGTTTCCTCACTATTGAAAGCTCTTTTCAATGTACTAGCTTCTTGACAACTAAGCACAGCTCAACACAAACGCACACACAAGACCACTACCACCATCCCAACCATGGCACAGACATCCATTCCACTGCTTCTGTAGGGGTACCACTCCCATGTACCCAAAAATCTGCAGGGCACTGGGGCTGCTGGCACAACCTAGAAGCCCACCCTCACCTCACTGGGGAAGCTTGCTGGCCCTCCCTCCCAGCAGGCCCCTCCCACTTCCAGCCTCAGTCAATCAGCCTGCAGAGTGGGGTCTCAGAGACAACCTTCTGTCTTCCTCTACCAGGGGAACAGGCTCTCACTCACCCTGGAGGGCGGGAAGCAAGTACCACGGGCGGTAGACCCCACGCATAAGTCTTTCCCCAGCCCACTGCCCTAATCCTAACCATCAAATTCCCTTGGCCAGTTTGGCCTGGCCTTCCCCAGTTTGGCCTGGCCTAACCCCGACCGAGGCCCCGCCCGCCTAGAGGGTCCAAGCCGTGGCCCCTGCCCCTCCCTAAGTTCCTCCATCCGGTGGCACACTCACAGCCGGGGCTGCGCCCCCTCCTCCGGTCTCCAGCCGCAGCTCTTTCCTCTAGAGCCTGCGCCGCCCGGCGCAAATACGGTAAGTCCCGCAGCGACTCGCCCTGCTCCCCGCCCAGAGCAGCCCGGCCCCCAGCGTCGCTCCTGCCGAACGGTGGCGTTAACCGAAAGGGCTCACCCCGCCCCCAGACCACCAACTCCTGGGGTAACCTGTGCGTCGCACCCCAGCCACGAACACGCGTGGGCTGCACCCCGCGGCCGCACCCCGCCCGGCCCGCCGCGATGCCGGCTCCCCGAGGAAGGGGTACTGCCCACCCCGCGCGCAGCGCCCCTCCGCGAACCACGCGACCCCGGATAAATACGTAATGAAGTCGCGGCACTGCCACAGCTGGGAAGGACTGCGCGGCTCCCGGCAAATACGGTAGCGCCCGCAGTGACCCGCCCCCAAGGGTCCAGCAGTGGCCTCGGGAAATACGGTAGCCTCCCGCCGCGGCCGGCCCGGCCAGGGACTCACATGGCGCCGCCTCCCCAGCCCTTCGTCTCCGCCGCAGCGCCGCAGTCGCCAGCGTCGCCGCAGCCGCACAGCAGCCCCGTGAGGCTGGGAGGTCTAACTCGCCGACGCCCTGGCTGGTGGGAAAAGGAAAGTGCCTCGCCTGCCAGGGCAGAAGCCAGGACCCCCAGGGGCGGGCTCCCGGGCCAGAAAGCCTCGCAGCGAGGGGGGTCACCCTAGTCTCCAGGGCCCCCGCCCCAGCCATTCCTCTCTCCCAGGTCCCCAGCTCCAAAATCGGCAATGAGAGCGTCCTCTCATCCCAAGGCCGGAGTGGCCTAGCCAGGCCTGGAGCTGCCTGCCCCCAGACTAGGAAACAGAGGGGAGGGGGGCGCTAGAGATAGCACGTGTTGGTCCTTGAGTTCCAGGAGAGAGAAGGGGGTCATCCGAGGAGCCCGGTAGCCTCTCGGTGAGCTGAAGACCACAAAGGGCAGGGTCCAGAGCAAAGTTCTCGTAACTACAGGCCCGGCGGTACTGAGGTCAGATTGGAAAAAGGATAGGCAGAAAGGAGAGCAGCAGGGAAGGGGAAACACTAACTCGAAATCTAATTATGGAACACCTTACAATCCTGCCACAGCCACCTGAGTCACTGGGATTACAAGCGTGGCCAGTACAACATATATGCTTTTTTGGGGTGGGTGGAGTGAGGGGGTATCAGGGATTGAACCGAGGGGCATTCAACCACTAAGTCATATCCCCAGCCCTTTTTGAGATAGAGTCTCCGAAAGTTGCTTAGGGCCTCCCTAAATTGCTGAGGCTGGCTTTGAACTTGCAATTCTCTTGCCTCAGCCTCCCCAGTCATTTGGATTACAGGTGTGCACCACCACACCTAGCTACAACATATTTTATTTAGACTAAAGCCAAGGGGGAATTGTTAAAAAAAAAAATCTGGCAGGGGTGGGGCTCCCCTGATTATAATATATCGATGAAAAATATAGGGAAAAAATATATGGGTACTTTCCAAAAGTTATCTGTTCACTGGCTGACAACAACCTAGAGATCCTGAAAGCCTCAGACCACAGGGATCCTCCCTGTGCTCTGTAGTTTAAAAATATTGTGTTCCCCAGACTATCACCTTCCTCTCCTTCCCCACACACACACTTCTCCTGTGCACTATTTACAAAGATTCTTTGAAAACATCACAGTCAGGGCAGTGGCACATGCCTGTAGTCCCAGCTACCTGGGAAGCTGAAGCATGAGGATTGAAGCTTTGGAGACTAACCATGGCAACTTAGACCCTATCTTAAAAGAAAAAAATAAAAAGGACTAGGGGTGTGACTCAGTGATTAAATCCCCCTGGGTTCAATCAAAAAAATAAAAACAAAAAATAAAAATAAAAAAATTAATAAATAAAAAGAAGAGCCCAAGGCCCAAATGTGTCTCACTGTTGAGCATCTACACTCCTCCCTTGGTGTGTTCTGCTCTGTTGCTTGTTTTCCTAAATAAATATCTTTGCTTTTTTAAATAAGCCTCTGTGCCTCTTCTGACATGCCCTAAAATTTCTGTGCCCTAAATCAAGAACCTGCCAAAGCTGGGCATGGCGGCCCATGACGTAATCCCAGCAATTTGGTAGGTTGAGGCAGAAGGATCTCAAGTTACAAACCAGCCTCAGTAATTTAGCTAGGCCCTAAGCAACTTAGCAAAACCTTGTCTCAAAATAAAAATAAAAATGGCTGGCGATATAGCTCAGTGGCAAAACACCCTAGTGTTTAATCCCCAGTACCCCCCAAAAAAAGGGGGGAACAGGAACCTTCCAAGGAGTTGAGGTCCCCTTCTCCTTGGACCCCTGTCCAGCAACAGTATCACTAGGATGACCAGGGAGAGTAGGGGAAGCAATGACTTCACAGAAGTGGCCCACTGAGGTCAAGCCACAGGGAGCCCATAAAAGAGCCACCTGTAACCCCTGGAGAAGCAGCGAGAGAGAGAGGCAGGGCGAAATTCCATTTTCCCACTGCCGTTTAATAATAATACTCCTTAATAGTACCAGCCTTTGCTTTTTACACAGCCCTTTCCCATGTATTATCTTGTGGGAACTTCCAATAACCATGAGCAGTCTAAATTGGGCAGGTGTCATTATCCCATTTTATGAGGGGAAAATAAAATGAAATTTGAAACACAGAATGGCAGATCCCAAATGGGAAGGCAGGCCTCATGACCATGCCTTCTGTACCACCCTGGGCCCAAGACACCCAGACAGACACAAAAGATGTGAGGCAGTGAGTGGGCCTGGGAGGGAAGTGTAAACTACCAGTGCTAGAGGGACACTTGGTAAGCTTCATCCCTGTGTCCCTCCATAGCTGCAGGGTACAGGGAACAGCTGGGATTGCCCAACACAGATGGGCCCCTTCCAGCACATATTAGGGTGGGGCTGTCCTGATGAGGGCCTTAGGAGACCCAGACCTCCCAGTGTCATGAGGATCCCCCATGAGGCTCCACGGTTGCCCAGTGTGCTTTATAGAACTTGAGAACTGAAGAATTCCAGAGGGGGGCACTAGGCAGTAAAGTCAGCACCTTGCTGGGACACCAGACCCAGAGGCCAGTATGCCTGCTTTCATAGCTCACACTGAGGATCAGACTGTCCCAGCAGGTCAAGCCTGGCCTGTTCCAGGCCTCTAGAGCACCCCACTGCTCTCCTCACTGAGGTTGATGGGCACAGGAGTTAGACATCCAAGGAGACTGGTATTTTAAATAAAGGCAATGCAGCAGGGGACACTGGGATGTCAAACAATTGATCCAATAAGGCTAAGCTGAGAGTCCCCATGCCTGGACAACAGGACTTCCAGACTCAGATACAGCTCCCAACCTGCACTCCCTGATCATAGGACACCACCACCTCCCAGCACTCCAGCTCCTGTTGCAGAAGTTCTCACTGCCAGGACAAACAGTTTTCATCTCTTCTGCAGGCCAAAAGAAAAACGGGGACACTAAAGAGCAAAGTTTTCAAAAGCAAAATCAATAATGAACCTGAGGATGGCACCCATATTTTTGGCAGCATTTTCTAGATGAGCTGTACCAAAATAGAAAAGAAAAGAACACAGCTGGGGCTTGAGAAGTGAGAGGCAAAGGATGCCATCCAAAATCCCCTGGGTCTCTGCAGGGGATGCTGACGGTCTAGGGCCTCCATTCTCTGTTATGCCACCCCGTGATTTTTCACCTCCCCTCATCTCCCCCAACCCCCCACCCTGTCCTCGCATGCTATGGTGAATGACAGTGTGAAAACATTTTGTTAGTGCATCCATGTTTCTCCTTCCAGGAAGGACAGTGGCTGGCATGTGGTCACCCCCAGCCTGCAAGGCCCTTGTGGCAGCAGGACTCTGGACCCTAACAAAGGCCTGGGCTGCTCACAGCCAAGGCACTATGGACAGTAGCTGGCCGATGACTTCATGTGGGTGGAGGAGAGATCAGCTCAGCAAGCCCTGCCCAAGGCACCACACTATTTCCACCGTGGGGCTCACCAGATAGACAAATGACCCTGGGTCCTCCTCTGGGGAGCTCCAGACCACTGCTCTAGCCAGCCTCTGGCTCTTCCTGCTTGGGACCAAATCCCCAGAGCTTCCACACTCTGCTGGCCAATCACTGTTTCCACCATGAGCTCTTTCCATCCCCAGGAGTTGGACAAGGGTCCCTAATACCTCAATCCAAAGCCCTTGGTAATGATCTCGAATTTGGAATTTAGCACAATGTTACTGTCCCTACTAGGGTGTGAACTTCAAAGGGCAAGGACTGTTTTCAGCACCCCTGTAGCCCAAGTGTCCAGAATATAATGGGTCCTCAGTCAGTGTCTGCTGAATGAAGGAATGAATATCAGCAAGTGCAGGTGTGACCAGTGTGTCCTAGCTCCAGCCACGTCTTTGAGAGCTGGACCTGGCAGTGAAGACCTAGATGAACCTCTGAGTGTGAAGTTTCATCTACTGCAAAGCTCTCTTAAGCCGGGAAGTGAACCATGACACCAACTCAGCCAAGCCCTTAGGTCTGTGGCAGACATACCTACTTGACACGAGGATAGCTCATTCTTTATGGAAGCTGAGCTAAAGAGGGCACAAACCTTTTTGTCCCTTTCTATAGACACATGCTCTGCAAGTAGCCACACATGATACATGGGTCACTGTTATTATTTCAAAACAGCAACCACTTATTGAGTGTTTGCTATATGCTCTACGCTCTATGATTCAACATAGGTCACTCGCTAGGGCCCGAGTCTAACCCAGAATTGATTTTATCCACTATTCCCAACAAAGAAACTGAAGCTCTTTCTAGATTTGGTCCACAGAGCAGGAGGGAAGCAAAGGCCAGTCGATTAGTGTTTGTTGTTTTCAGTTTTTGTTTTGCTTTTTTTTGGGGGGGGGTGCCAGGGATTGAACCATTGAACCCAGGGGCACTTAACCACTGAGTCACATCACCAGACCTTTTTATTTTTTATTTTGAGACAGGGTCTCACTAAGCTGCTTAGGGCCTCGTGAAATTGCTGAGGCTGACTTGAACTTGAGATTATCCTGCCTCAGCCTCTTGAATCACTGGGATTACAGGCATGTGCCACCATACCCAGCTTGTTGGCTTTTTTGCTGTGCTGGGGACAGAACCCAGGGCATTGCATATGGTAGGCAAGTGCTCCACCACTAAGCCATACCCTGAGCCCAGTCTTCTAGCTTTTTGCCAGTAGGAGCATCAATCCTAAAGCTGTACCATCCAATAGCCATGTATCACTATTTAAATTAACTAAAAGTTAAAATTCAGTTTCTGGGCCACAATAGTCATATTTTAAATGTTAAGAGCCACAAGGCTCATGGCTATGGTATTGGACATCCCAGATATAGAACATTACATTATCATAAAATGTGTGGTTGGGCATCACTGACCTGGGACACTGTCCCCTTCAAAGCTGAGTAATCCAAGAGATTCCAGCCCCTCATGAGCCTAAGGGACAATCAAGGGTACCATTCATTTCCCTCTCTTCACTGCCACTGCCTGCACCCAGGAAGAAAAGCGATACTTGAGAACATACTATTTTTGGCCCCAACATTCCTCCTCCTGCCAAAAGGTCAAAGACATTTCTTTACCAAACTCAAATCACATTAAAAATAATAAAAGGTTTCAGGAGCCACCCCTTGCTCTGCGAGTTTCTCTGCCAGGTCCCTGCTGGGCACAGGGCTTCTCTCTCCCTTGGTCAGTGCCCCAGAATCAGTCAAGCCTCCACTCCCCTGGGCAGCTCCCACACCAGCTGGGCCAAGTAGCCCCTGGAGCTGGGTGGGCAGTGGGACCAAACCCTCCCAAGGAACCTGACTACACTCATATTGCATGTCAAAGGACAGCCATGCTCCTAGGACCTAGGGCAATTTTCTTAGTTCCCAGCCGGCTCCTCACAAAAAAATAAGGATATTTTCGGGAACCCCAGCCCCACCCAGCTCAGGTGGCCTGTTGAAAGCTTGGTCACAGTTCCCCACTGAAGACCTGCACTTACCTATGAGGAGGGAGAAATCCTTTAAGACTTTTACTTAATTACTCATGGTTTGGTTGTTCCACTAAGCAACCCTTTAATCTCTGCTATGACCACAGTATGTTGCATGATAAAGCATTAGGATAACAAGTCTGACCTTATTTGTTACTAGGGATTGAATCAAGGGGTGCTTTACCACTGAGCTCTTTTATTTTTTGACCCCTTTTTCTTTTTTGAGAGATGGTCTATGTTACTGAGGCTGGCTTTAAACTTGGCATCCTCTTATGGAACCAACCCAGATGCCCCTCACTTGATGAGTGGATACAAAAGCTTTGGTTCATATATACTATGGAATACTACTCGGCTATCAGAGAAGACGATATTATAGCTTTCGAAGTCAAATGGATGGAGATGGACAGAATTATGCTTAGTGAAGTCTCCCAAGCTCAGAGACTTAAGGGCCGAATGGTTTCTCTCATCT